>JASSUY010034216.1:0-24123 GCA_032466535.1 Forpus xanthops
AGCAGGCAGAAAAAATCTTTGTGAAAAAAAATGGAATTAAATGAGAAAAATTACTTATTACGGTAGACATCGACTAATGGATCACATTTATTTTGTGTCAGTTTGAAATGGCAGGGGGATTTTAATTATTCTCCTTACTAAGCACGTAAAAAAATATTCACTAGAAAACACAGCAAATATGTTAGAAACTCATTTAAGCCACAAAGCTCATCAACACTGTTTGCAATTATGAAATCATTTGGGGATATGGTATTTTTTTAGAAGGAATTGTTTTGCTCTTAGATGGAAACCACATCATAGTCCTTCAGACATAAATCTTTTATTGTATCTTCTAGAAAGAAACTGGAAATTGTGCAACAAGGCGCCACTGATAAAATTTAAATATCCCCTTGGAGTAATCTGGATGAGCTCATCACTTGGGGAAGATAACAGGGTATGTCATGCTTACAAAACACTGCTTTTCCTTTTCAGTGAGTGGCAGAAGAACACAATTAACATACTCCTGTTTCAGAACTCTGTCCACAGGACAGAAACTGGTTCTGAGCCTTGGCATTGATTTACTTGACTTTACAGTTGGAAATATACCCCTCTTGGTGTCAGGTGGACTATTTCCTTTTCTTGCTTTGTAGGTAGTATTAGCATCATAGCCAAGGGCTGCACATCAAAGCCAAGTAAAAGGAAAATAAAGTATGAGGTAAACTAATGCAATGATCTGACAGAACTTGTTTCAGATGCAACCTGTGATGGTCTGAGCCTTCAGACTTTGGAAGGCATCCAGGAAGATTAGTCCTGAGGAGACCTCATTCATTGTTTGTTGTCTCACTTTCATCCCCATGTTCAGTGTACCTGCCTTTCATCCCCATTTGCCAGGTTCCATTGCAGGGCCAAGGGATTTTCAACACCAAAGAGACTCTCATATATTTGGGTGACTGAGCCACTGTTGACATGAATAACTTTTCCACTAATAAGTACTGAAACTTCATAGAATTGATTAACTCACAACACTTCATATGGCTTACTAGAGCAAAAAAGCACAAAAGACCATTTTATGTGACTGTCCAGACCACAGTATCAGAATTACAGTTGTCTACTGTTTCTTCTGTACCTAGTATGCTAGATAAAGGCATAGAAGAAACCCTACAGTCCCTCTGATCACAAGTTAACATAGAAGCCACAGGTGCAGTTTCTCCCTTTTCCTGTAATTTGAATGGGTTATCAGAGCAGCAGTCCCCAGCACTGCTTCCATCAATGGCAGTGATCATGGAGGGACCACTTATCAGGAATAATTTAATGAAACAGAACAAAATGGGGGAATTTATTTCACTAGGGTTCACACTAGTATGTCGGTATATTGTACACAGCATATCTCACTGTGGCAATTTTCATGCTACATTCAATTTAACATCAAATGAAATAACAGCACCTTAGGTACTATACTGTACATGTTATCTGTGTGTATGAACCTGGAGGCTGTGCCTTGAGTTTCAAACAGTACTAAAGCCAGACATGAATTCAGCCCTTTCCTGTGAAACACAAACCTACAAGGCATTGTTGTAAAAAAAAGTTCTGGTTAAATTTCTTTCACTATTGACATAAACAATATAAATCTGAGATCCTTTGGCCTAGGCTGAGTTCACTAAGTGATTACAGCAGCAGCTTGCAGGTGATGGCTCCACTGTCACTGCCTCGGGTTTCTTAGCTACTGAGGTGACAATCTTCCCTAGATGAGTGGGAAAGCTTGTACAATCATTACCTGATATATATATATATATATATATGTAATCTTATATAGTTATAATCTGTGATATTGACAATAATGAAAGATTTAATTGGCAATAAGAGAAAGGTCAAGGATAAATTATAAGCAGGGTAAAGCAAATTGAAGTGTTTAGCAAAAAAAACAAACCCAAACCCCATCACTCCAGATGCAAGTTAGACCTGCCTTAAAATACCAAGTACAGTAAGCCCTTCAAAATTTAGCATGTTTTCAGAGCCTTCATTTAATTCTGGTCCTAATCCCTTCTGTAAAACTCCTATCCTACCTTCAAGTGAAGTAAAAGGCCCCAGCACAAATGAGTTACCAAGAGGAGACCTGCGCACAGTGGTAGCAAGCAGTTACAGATCTTTATCTGTGCCATTACTCTTGTCTCAGGAAGAAGCCAGGCAGACATAAAGATACCTGAAACCAGGGAACAAAAACAACAGGAGCCGTGACTAAGATATATGGAGCATGATTCTGAGGTATAACAACTGCCGACTCCTGAGGGGTATAAAAGACCTTTCCAAAAAACAGTTTGCTCTTGTCAATAAAAAGGTAAAGATGACTCAGTGACTGGTGTCTTCTACCACCCACGTCCCTCATGAGTGATCCTCATGGGAGTCTCTTTTGTTGAGATATGAGAGAATACATGTTTGGGAGTTAAATGAGTTTGTTTTAAAATAAATTCTACCTTTGTCTTTTGTAAAATCTCTCATTAGGTTTGTCGCATCCTATTCCACTCTAATTAATCCTGACCAGATATTCCTGATAAACTTGTTATAGCTTCTGAAAACATATAGGCACAAATGCCTTCTTTTAATGTACAAAAGACAATACACATATCCTCTTCCTGATAAAGAGCATTGGTGTAACAGCTAAAACCAAAAGAATCTTGCCATGTCTAATGCTCTTGTGTCAGTTTCAGTGTGTACTGAAAGCAGAAGAAATCAACTCACTAATATACCGCTATTTTAGGGAGATTATTTGTTATGCACAGATCACCATTAAACCACAGTTTCCAAAGAAAATAGGTCCATTGCAAGTACATCAGGTATCATTTTTTTCAGTCAGAAGTTAGAGCAAGTGGAGCCATCTAACACAGTGCCCTGGGTTCAGATATAGGAGTCATTTTTCTCCTTCTTAGTAGCTAGTACTGTGCTGTGTTTTGGACTTCCAGCCTAAGAACAATGCTGATAACACCAGTGGTTTTAGTTGCTGCTCAGTAGTGTATACTCTGACCAAGGACTTTCTCAGTCTCATGCTCTGTGAGGGAGGAGGGGAATCTGGGAGGAAGCAGAGAGAGGACACCTGACCCAAACTGACCAAAGAGGTATTCCATGCCACAGCACGTCATTCCCACTATATAAACTGGAAGCAGTTATTCAGAGGGGCTAGATCATTGCTCAGTTGGGCTGGGTATCGATTGGTGGGTGGTGAGTAGTTGTATTCTCTTTCCTTGTTTTTTCCCTTATCATTATTATTACTGGTGGTAGCAGCAGTGGTTTGTGTTATACCTTAGTTACTGGAATGTTCTTATCTCAACCCATAGGAGTTACATTCTTTCAATTCTCCTTCCCATTCCTCCAGGAGCAAGGGGAGGTAGGGTGGAGAGTGAGAGAGTGGCTGCATGGTTCTGAGTTGCTGGCTGGGCTAAAACCATGACAAATACCAGAGAGAAAATATCCAGAAGACAACATCCAATTTGCCAGTACAATTCTTCAACCAACACTGTAACATCAGTTTCTGATTTCTGTTGAATACCAGTAACATTTACTTCTTTCACCTGTTAAAATAAAATCTTGCTTCCATTACAAACATGATCAAGTCCTGACCAGAAAAAGGTGCACAGGATAGTCATCATATCAGAAGCTATGTTCATAGATTTTATTTCACAAATATTAATGTTCTAAATTGTATTTCTGTTTTCAGAACCTAGTTAAATGTCGAAACTCCACTGATTTACGTTGCACTTATACTTTCTGTAAATCTTCACAAGCAAAGGGTTCCTAATGCACAACCTGATAATGATGCTACCCACCTCTACAAAGTGTGTTAGACTCTTCTGAGGAAGGGTTTTACATAAAAGACTGGTGTCTCTTCATATTCTCAACCTTTTCTGAAAGTGCTCATATAATTCCAGCTCCTGCAGAACCTGGTTGGTATCTGTGGTTTACCTGAAGAGAAGCTCAGGTATAGTTGGCTGCAGACACTGTTTGCGATAGATGGCTCTGTTCCTCGTGGTGTGGGACTTATTTCCACTGTATGCCCATGAATTGGTAATGGGCTTTGCATCTTCCCTGTCAGGATAGACAGCAACACTTAGGTTTTGATTTCACTCCATGGAAAGGACTTCTTTCCATCTTTCAGGGATGTTTCCTCAGAGTGTGCTGGTTTCAGCTGGGGCAGAGTTAATTTCCTTCACAGTAGTTAGTATGGACATATGTTTTGGATTTGCGCTGGAAACGGTGTTGATAATACAGGGATGTTTTTGTTACTGCTGAGCAGTGCTTACACAGAGCCAAGGGCTTTTCTGCTCACCCCACCAGTGAGTAGGCTGGGGGTGCAGAAGGAATTGGAACGGGACAGAGCCAGGACAGCAGGACAGCTGACCACAACTGGTCCAAGGAATATTGCATACCATACGGCATCATATTCAGCATATAATGCTGGGGGAAGAAGTAGTGATGGAGCCCTGCTTTCCTGGAGAAGGCTGAACACCTGCCAAGTGGTGAATGAATTCTTTCTTTTGCTTTGCACATACATTTTTGTTTTGTCCATCAAACTGTGTTTATCTCAACCCACAAGTTTTCTCACTTTAACCGTTCTGATATTCTCCCCCATCCCATTGCATGTGATGGGAAGTGAGTGGCAGTGTGGAGCTTAGCTGTCAGCTGGGTTTAAACCACAATGCAGAGTAATACACAGGCTGAAATGCAGGAAGGAACATGGACTATGTCTTCAGGAACAGCAATGTTTTGCCTTAGTGTCCAAATGAAAATGGGTCCCAGAAAACCCAATATACCATATTTTACAATAAGATAGTTGAATCTCCTTGTAGGAGCACAGCTCACAGGAAGAAATATGAAAGCATTTTGTAGTGCAGTGCTCTAGACTCTTGTTTAAGACATCCATTCAGTGAAGTCTATTTGGCTCTGCCTGAATCAGAAGGAATAGATTAGATTCTTGCGAGCCTTTTCAGCTCTGCAATTCAATGTGTCACTGCAAGAACAGTTCTCACTATTAATTCTGCCTCAAAATTTGGCCTAGTTCCATAAAAAATACAAAATAGTTGGGTTTTTATTATGATAATTTAAATTTGATGGCTTCCACCCATTGTAGGTAATGGTAAATTAATCAGTTCCTATTTCTTTGCAGTAACCCTATTCTACATGCGGCTTAAATATATTACATAAATATACACTGCCTAGGGAACAGAGCCCTAGGCATTATTTAGAATCATATAAAACAAGCTACCAAGAGGCTGGAGAAAGGAATAGGCTCATCCAATGCAGTGAAACTATAATTTACAGCATGGTGCTGGCTGGTAAAAAAAAAAGATAATAAAATACTATGTCAATAAAATTATTTAATTGAACCTGTACCTACCAACTGTGTAAAATTTTTTCAGGAAGGTATATTTTTGTTAAAATCTCATATTAAGCAAGCATGCCAAAAGCAAACTGAATTGACATCTGCTTAGTTGCAACTAAATATTCTTCCATCTTCTGGAGAAATAAAAGAACAAAATTCCATGGGGAGATAAGTTCATTTCTTGCAAACACTGGCACCCAAGTATCACTGGTATATATAAAACCGTGGCAGAATGAGACTTTTAAAAAATTCCATTTACATTCATTACAGCATAGCTTTGTCTGCACTGAGCTTACTCACAAAACTACGACCTCCCTTGCATGGAATCCAGGATTATCTGCAACCAGTATAAGTACATAGCACAAAGCCATGGTCCCTGTCTTGTATATAAGGTCATGAACCAAATAAAGGACAGCTGAGTTATGCCACAGTTGGTAAACATACTGCAAGCCACAGTCCTGTGTTCAGAGGAGCCCTGAAAGACCACAGAAAGCACAATCAAGACCAAATGAAGCTCTAACAGATGAAAACACTTGAGGAATTTGGTTTGGATAGACATAGTAGGTGAGTACACTTACCTATAAATGGTATATAACATTCAATCCATTGAACAGCAATAGTTTTACAGTGCAAACACATAGAGGGTTTCAGTGTCAAAGGCAAATGAATCTGGCTGTACAGCTCTTTCTGCACTGCAATGAGGAGGCTCTCTTGCTGCCCCCCAAAGCCTGCAATTCTGGCAGGTGCTTTCACACTTCCTGAAGACTTGATCTCCCCTGAACAATGGATAAATTGATTGGACATTTGTCTGCTGGCATCCACAGTTCTGCAAATTAACACTTAAATACCTTGGTAGATCTGCCTGACCTTACCGCCTGTGGATCACAAAAAGACTTAAACCCTTCTGAAAACACTACATGATGAATTAACAACAAAAAAATAAGGGGTTAAGATAAAGAAGCTTTTGACAACCTTCTTAAAGTCTGCATACTATAAACTGACATGCACTAGGTCTATTAGCAACTTTAAACCTCTATTTCCTTTTTTTATCACATTGTATATTATCTGAGGAAAACTTTCTGTAGCCAAGGGCAAATATTTCATGCCAACTCTATCATTACAAGATACTGCCTTAGAAAAGAAGGAAGATATTCAAGACTGCTGCTGTTTGAAAGGAGCATAAGCATTTATGTGCTATGGTGAGCATCGGTTTGTTCAATCACAAGCTGGTCAAGTTCAACTGACAGCAGATACGACAGCTGGAAGTTGCCCCACCTTTTGAAGGTGAATTATTCTCATGAGCATTTTAGTTGTTTTGTTGTCTTGGTTTTTGTTTCTTTTTTGGGGTGAAGAAGGTGGGGTTTTTTTGCATTTCAGTAACAATAGGATGTGTACAAACTCAGCTACTGCCCCTCAGCTGAGTGGGGGTCATAAGTGTAAGAGCAGCCACACTGGCCAGCTCAAAAGTTCACTGTACTCACTTTCCTTTGTCTGACTGCAGCTGTCTGTGGTTGTTTCATTGGAAAAATATAAGAAACAAATTTGGAGTGTTTTTTGTACTGTATTCCCCAGTGTATTTCTCAGTAAGAAATATCCAACAAGGACTTCCTTATGAAGCACTGGAATGGGTTGCCCAGGGAAGTTGTGAACGCTCCATTGCTGGCAGTTTTCAAGGTCGGGTTGGACATAGCCTTGGGTGGCATGGTTTAGTGGGAGGTGTCCCTGCCCATGGCATGGAGGTTGGAACTAGACGATCTTATGGTCCTTTCCAACCCTAACTATTCTATTATTCTATGTATGTATTGCATCTATACCATTATTTGCAGTAGCCATCGATGGATCTTCTTACATCAGCAAGCAATAACTTTTAAAAGTATTATACCTTGATTGCTTACAATTATCTGTAAATTTTGTGTCATTTTGTCTTCTATAATCATCTATTATTACTTCATGACTTTACCTTTTCACACGCACCTGTACCTAGTGGGATCACATTGTTCCTCAGTTACAGACTGGTGTTTTTTATGAGGATATGGGCTAAGCTCACAAAAGCCCTGTCTTCAAAAAGAAATTTCCAGTCTTTTATTTTTGTGATGAGTTATCAAACTATTTACAAGAAAATCCATGCCATGCATGCCTGAGAGCAGTGTCTGGAATCCTTCATCCATTTTTAAATTATATTTACACTCAGAAGAAAAATAAGGATAATAAAGAATATAGGCCAAACATTCTCAGACCACAGGATATTTAGGAATGAAGTCTTGGAGTAGGATTTGCACTGTTGAAGGGAAATGAATTTCCATACAGCTTGAAATATTTAAGATAAGAACTATAGAGGCAATAACCAAGTATTGGTTTTTGGTCATTGACAAGCAGGTAAATTATTATATTTCAAATGAATTTTATTGTTGATAATATCACTAGGCAATGCACCTCTATAAATAAGCAAGAAACAAAAACCTCATCAGTGTTAGAGCTATGTCATCAGAGCCAATTTTTTTTGCATTAGGAAGTCCTGTATGATTGATTTTAAAAGCCAGTTAAAAAGAAAACCGATTTAGTCTACTGCATTAGAAACAAACAACAAGTCATTAAAGGAGTAACACAACTGATGGATTAAAATGCACAGAGGAAAGACAGCAGTGAATTGCCTGGCATTTTTGAATAGCGAAAGCTAGGATAAAAAGAATTCAGTTTCCAATCAACAAAAAAACTGGCAAAAAGGCAGGAATCCAGACTCCCTCAGATTTATGCTTTATCTGACAATTAGCATTAACACGCCCGATCTAGGTGTCTCGCCAGCTTGTGGTATCATAAAAAAACAACAGACCTTGAATGTGTTATCACCACAGAATGTGCAATTACTTTAAGCACCAGCTGAAAATTACAGAGTGATGAATTCTGAAATTTGTATATATTTATTGTGGAGATAAGTTGTTAGAGCAGATATAATCTGTACTTGTGTTTAAAATCCTGTTTTCAATTATTTCAGTGCCAGCAAACTGTGCATTGAAAGCAAACACTAGTAAAATGGCAATAGATTATGATAGCGGAGCAACATAACAAATTTTCTGGGCAACTGCCTTTCATTGTCTGACAAAAATAATCTTGAGGCACTGACACAGCAGATACTTATCCATGTGACTTGTGCGTTGAAGGATGTAAAGCTAAACATGTGTTTACAGGATTGCAAAATGGGATCACTTGTTAATATCAACTCTGTATTTCAACCCTGACACTCAGAGATCACAGGCAGTAGCATATCTAACATGTGCTGGCTGATGTTAACATTATAAATGATAAAAAAATTTCGATTAAACCCTAAATTAATCAAATGTGGAATTCAAAAGTCGAATATAAAAAAATTAAAATCAACCCAGCACAGTCTAAAAAATGCAACTCCTCTTGCTTCTGAGGTGACCTTTCTGAAGACTCTTTTTAAAAACCTATTCTCTCCAAAATAAACAAAGGTTTGCCTATGTCAAACACTACCCACCTGCAAATTATCATATGTGTACAAATGACATGAAGGAAAAATAAGGCCTGCATTATACTGCATCCTAACTTTGATGGTAGAAATTGTTCCTTCCACTTTCCAAATCTACTGGATATCAAATGCTGATACTGTTTCAATTTTATTCTGCTTGCCCCTAACAGCCAGTTATCTCTCAAACTCCATGTACACCACAAACCCGATGAACAAGAGCCATCTTTTTTTGCTTCTCTGCATAGTACTTAAAGATGTGGACTCTTTCTTTCAGTTAATACTCTATATTGTTCCTACATAATTAAATAACAACCCCCTGTGGATCTGCAGGTGTAATTTAGAAAAGTTCTTGAAAATCTCCATTGTTGGCCTGAAGTATGTGCTCCTCAGTCCCCATTGTCATTTACTTTATGAATATAAACTTAGAGGAAGAGACAAATCTCCTCTTCAAGCAGAATATTTTCCAATTCCCCAGTGAGACAAAGCCAAGGATGTTTGACACTCTTCACCTGAAAAAGGAAGAGACAGGCAATAGCAACATCAGAATTTGCAGGGTAGAGACAAATAACCAGTCTGAATAAAAAGACAATTTTGTCAAAACCCCCGCATTTCTGTGAAAATAAGTGTGTTGGTAAGGTGACTTTTTATGTATATGATAAAAAGAACCCATTTTGTTATCAGAGTCCCAACAAATTCTAGCAGATTATTCAAGAGAGGCATCAGAAAGAAACTGTAATGTTTATATACTTTCTACAGACGGTATAGTATCTTCAAACCGGTAACTGCAAGAAGTACCCTTCAAGTCACAGTCAATAAGCTGGAAAATGAAGTTTATTTTATGGTTGCAGCGGCTGGAGATGTCTGTCTGCTTCTCCCTCATCTATACTGCATCTAGTGGCAAGGTTAAAAAACAAAAAAAAAAACCACAAAAAATAGAAACAGCCATGAAAATGCTTAGTGAAAGAGCAGAAACAAAACAAAACAAAATTAAATGTGATGTAAATCCGTAGGTAACATGTACAACAGAGTCCTCTGTAATGTGATGGAAGAATATCTCCCACAATATAGAGACTGGGATAAAAACGGTAGAGATTAAGCAAAAAAAGGCAGATAAATCCTAATTTTTATGCCACCCTTTCTTTCAAAGGTTGCCTTGCTCACCTTGATTTTGTTTCTTTTGAAGAAAAATGTTTGGATGATGCTGGTTGACCTAATTACTAGAGGCAAATCAGGAGGAGAAACTTAGCACTTGTGCTGCAGACAAGCAGAAGGTGACCGATCAAAACAGCTCGTCTGTGCAGTATCGAGTAGCTCTTGGGCTTGTTAGACTCCAAGAAGTGAGGAAAAAAAATATGTGGTAGAATTGCAAGCAAAGCAGATGGAGCAGCATGCTGTTCTTTTCTTGTATCCCTCTGCATCTTCAGCTTAGGGTTGATTTGCTCACAGGATGAGCCTGCTCAGCGCAGAGAGGTAGAAATAAAACAGATCTCAGAAGGACAGCAGGTCTGAGCTGCTACTCATGGCTTCCTTGTGACATGAACCTGCTTTCAATCCCTTCCACTTCAAGGGCTTTATTCAAGGAGCTCAAATAAGAAACCCTCCTGCTGTAGGTCTCTCTGCAGAAGGACATCCATTTTCTGTACAGACTTGCAAGCACTTTCATTAAGTGCTTGCAGTTAGGGTGATTCTGAGCTCATAGGTAAAGAAATAATGGTTATCAGTCGTGATCTGGGACTGTGGCTTTTCTTTGTCTTTGCCACATCAAAGGTGTATCTTTCCATTAAGAAAAGTAATGCCAAAAAACATCCTGACAGAAGAGAGGCTGAACCCCAGACATGGGGATATGGCTCCATCTTAGGTGCTGAAAAGTAAAACCTGCTCTGTGATTTCTTTCCTCTGGCATATAGCTACCTTGCCTAACATATTCATCTTCTGTTGATGAAGGCCCAGATTGGGAATCCTTTCCAGAGTGTGAAGCCAGCCTGTTCTACTAGCCCTGGAGGAACACTGCTGTGGGGACCTTCTTCACGCCATGAAGCCCATGGCACTAGTAACAACTTCTCTTCTGGTTGTTATGTAGCTGCATCCACACTACCACCCACACATTTTTGGGTGCTATAAAAGTATTCCATAACCATAAACCCAAATGTCCAAATTTTCCCAACAATTTATCCATGACAGTTCTGAATTTTAACAACAAAGCTGCAGAGTTTAAACAAATTAATATCTGATTAGCATTTTTGTGACTGCAGCCAGTAAATCTATTCCATCATTACGGTATTACAAAAACAAATATCCTCTATGGTATTTGTAGTTGCCAAAAATAAACAGAGGAAGGGAATGATACACTGCTTCTGTGAGACTAATGCTGAAGCTGTTTGTGAGAAGATAGCCCAAACAGCCTGTGCTGATAAAGACAGATACAACTGTGCGTACCAATAATTGGACCTTGATCTGCATTTCTTCAAATATGCTGTGTAGCCATATTTCTTACATATTATACATTCTTTTCTAACAGTTTGGACCATTTGGTTCAGCCTGAATTTAAAAATTAGCAATTAAAAATTCAGAAAGCAAAGGCAAATAGAGGTGAACAGAAATACCGAATTGCAAAACAGAAAAAGAATATTTGACTGATTGAACTATTCCGTTCCATATCTAATGCAATTAAACTCTTGGTGTTATACCTCTGAAGCTGTCATAATTTTAGGTGTATAGTTTCAAAATTCATTGATATTTATTGTGTCTAATCATATACACAATATATTAATGCTATTACAATACTAATTCTAATACACAGTATATGGAAATAAAAGTAAATTGGATGCTATTTGTCATAAAGTGTACATTCATGCATAAATGTACATTCATGCTTTCCTTCCTTCATACATACATACATGCATATATATATCATTCATACCCATAAATATCCATAATCACATGCAATCATTTCTAAGGACAGCATGGCATGTATGGAGCTGCAACAATCCCACCCTGACAGCTGCTTGCAGTTGCCTTAAGTTGCCCATGTTGCAAACAGGAGTTTAAGTTAAGCATATGCAAGTTGGATTTTTGTCAGTATCTGCCTTTTCTCAGCTTACTTATTTTGCCTTCATAAACCAGTAGCACACAAATAAAGCACGGAACTAAAAATATACATTTTTAAAGAAAGAGAAGTTTATGTTAAACATTAGCAGGCAAATTACAGCAGATACGTACATTTCTCCATCAATTTATTTATTTTTTTAAATATAATTTACTTCAGAAGGGAAAAAAGAAGCACTAGTTGTAACATTAAGTAGCCTCTGAATCTTAGTTTTGGCTATTTCTAACCACAGATTGCATCTTTCTCCTCCCTCTTCTCTGACAGGAAAGGGTCTTGCAAAAGAGTGATAGGATGTGTCCGTTAGAGAGTTAATGTGTCAAACATATATAAAAGTAATGAAAATCCTGATAACATCACAAAAAGTTACAGAATGAGTTAAAAAAGAATAGGCTGTTCCCTCATTTTTTTTCTAGAGGAAAAATGCTCTGCAAGGATCAGATAAACTGCAGCTGCCGCAAATTCAGCTGGAAAGCAATGGCTAAATGAAAGGTTCTGCTTCATCCCAAAAAGGTAGCAGAAACTATTCCAGAACACACAAGTGGCAGTCTCCTAAACCTTCTTCCTCACAGGTTAATAATTTATAACCTCTTGGGTTTAGCTACTTTTGGAAATCACTGGATTTAAATACATTTTTTTTTTTCCAGTGTAGCACACAACGAACCACCCAGTGCTATTCTTGGTCTTGTTTGGCATTTAAGGCCAGAGCCACACTGCAGCCTTCTGCCAACACTGCGACGATGCTGGTTATGGGTGTGAAGTGCCGGGATCCCTGTCTGGCACTCCTGTGCCAGCAGCAGCCCTGACCAAATGGCGCTTTTATTGGAATACCTTATTTATCTTGCAAGGAGTAATTTTACTATAATAGTACAGGGTTTTCTAGGAGACACTGAATTCTTTGTTGGTCTCACATCTCAGTGCTGCTCCACTCAACCACAGCCTTGGAGGGAAACGCAGCAGCAACGTTAATCAGAACATTCCTCTTCCCCGTAGGCTGGTTTTGAACTCTCCCTCCCTGATGGAGGTGAAGCTCTACATGAAATATATGAATAAAGTCTTCATTCCTGTGGTTATTAAAGATATTACACAGCCTTTCACAAGATGAAACATGCTCCTTGTCCTGATCAAATTCAGGGAACTCTAATTTATCTACCATGTTCTTTTGGCTGTATAAAATACTTATCCCCTTGTGCCCACTGTTAAATGAGGCTGATTTCCTCCTAATGATGATGGAATCATACCTGTACATAATTTCACAACTCCAGTCATTTGTCAGGAGAAAAACCTATATATATATAATTTTGAATCTCTAAGGTATGGTGAACTGTCTACTAATGTGATTTTATTTTGCCTACTTCCATGAATAAATCTTTCAGTACTGAGATATTTGGGGCAGAGGAAGCTACTTTTCTTAATTAAGTCATTTAGACTATATATAAATCTGTAGTTATCTGTAAAAACATATCATTATATTCACAAAGAACAAATAGAAATCATACCAAGCAATTACTGTATTTACCAGCAATATAAACTGCAAAACAGCCCTTCTAACGTTACCATGGTTTTTCTCTACCAAATTTTAGAAGCTAGTCCCCAGAGAAGCACGCTGAGGAATAGAAATGATTTGCAAGAGAACAGCACCCTTGGATGTTAGGAGGAAAGTCTCCAGTGCTTTCTATACCACTCTGTGACACTTCTGCCACTTTCTGTAGCCATTTCTTTTACAATTCCTCTGACTCTTTAGCACCCCTGCTGAAGGTTCCCACGCCAAATGCAGTTCCCAGGGGTGAGCCATTACTCTCACTTTGCTGCAGCTATGTGTCAATGGCAACTGGTACCATAATAACTGTCTTCATTTTAAATCCATTAAAAATCCTCTCAATCTTGAATTATTTCCAAATTATTGCCTCTGTTGTTGGACTTGTGCAGAAATAGCAACAATAAAAATAACTTCTGCTTGAATCAAAAGCCCCAATTTGCCATTTCCCATGTGGCAGAGCCCTCCATGCTCTCTTCCCTCAGTAAGTAATGTTTGTCCCTGCAAAAAAAGTCTGAAACAGTTTAGAATTATTTTTGATTAGCGATGATAAGTGATTATTACGGTGTAGCACTTATATCTAAAGCCAGAAGAGGCTTACATTGTATGTGCATCTATACAAGGACTGCATATAAAATATCCATGAAAATGGGGCTTTAATTGGCCTATGCTGTGTGCCAGAATATTTAAATTGAAAAACAAGGCCAAATACTTCGCAGTTTCTCTTGCAAATATCTTAAACAGCTTGCTTCAATGGGTTTGCTTCCCTGGGGAAGAGGAAAGTAACACAGTTATAGGGGATAATGGCTGAACAACCTCAGTTTCACAGGCAATTCATCTGTTCTGTAAGACATGATGGAAAAGGTCAACCATGAAAGCAGAGAGGAGAGAAAACTAATTAGGGTAAAATAAAGATTATAGCGATCCTCAACTGCAGAGAGAAGGAACCCTCATTAAACAAGTACAGACTGTTATCATATCAGCCCAGTTTTTGTGGCCTGTGTCATGATAGACCTAGATCCTAAAGTAAGGAGATCCCTTCAACCTTCCATCCTGTCTGCTCCTCAGCTCTGCAGCAGCCTGGGGTGGATGGTGGCACCTCAAAGTGGAGAGTGGCACTTCTATTGGGTTTATTATTAAAGCAAATGAAGAATGAAGAATGACCCTCATGTATATCTATGGGAAGGGAGGAGAAACTGAGCGGGGAGTGGAGTTTTTAATAGTGAGAGAATGATTTTGGCAGATGTAGATTTAAACTGGATCAAAAAACTGGGACGTTGAATTCAGGCTTGGTTGCAAGGGAGCGGTAACAGAACAGGAGGTAGAGTTTTGTAATCACAGTCATTTAAGAGCTTTAAGAGCTGGGAGGGAAGAGAAGGCAGCAGGGAGTGGATTTCTGGGATGTACTCAATGGGTGACATTGTCCTACTGCAGCACGTGCCAGAGCAAACCTGTGCTCCCGCACACAGCTGAGGTCAAAATCCAAAGAAAACAGCAAGGCACCTTAAGTGCAACTTATGCAGAACTTAGATGCCTGCATAGAGGAGAGAGAGCCAAAACAAACTTCACCTGACTTGTTTAGGCACCTGAGAGGCTGTAGGCACTGAAGATTTGCTTTAAATCTCTAAGCTCTGCTACTGTGTACATCCAGAGGCAATGTCGCCTTGGCTGAGCTGATCTGCCTGAAAGCGATGGGGAGTCACAGCCTGGGTGTCCCTTGTCTGCGGGTGCCATCCTACGGCCTCCTCCGTCAGAGGCTTGGCCCCTGCTGCCATGGTCTCACTGCCATGCCCCATGATCTGTCCACATGCATTTCAGACATGGGGACAGGAGAAGGCGAGAAGGGAGCATCATCCAAATGCATAATTGCAACGTTAACCAGCTGAAAAGAGGAAAGTGTTAAATCCCCAAAAATGCCTATGCTCTTGGTTCTGGAGAAGTACTGCACACAAAAAAAAGGAGGAAAAAAATCCATCTCAGGTCTTCCAAATCCTCTGTTTTCTTAACATTACCATACACAGAACAGAGATCTACTCTTTATCTGTGGGTTTATAGCGTTTCTATGTGAAGCAGCCAAAACTGCAATGCTTTTTTCCTGAATTCAGCAGAGAGGTGTGGTCTGGAAGTACATCCCATAGGATGCCCCTCAGGGGAGTGAGGCTGAGGAGTACCAACTTTGTGAATTGTAGATGGCCTCAGGCAGAAAAGCAGTTACCTTCGTGTTTAGCTCAGCCAAAAGGAAGAGACCTCAGGGCAAAAGCTGCAACAAAAATTAAGGAAGACGGTTTTTTGCTGCAACTTCAAGAGCCTCCAGTTTCTCAGAAAGGTGAATAGATGAGGTGGGCTGCAGTGGGTGGATTGCACTCACAATGAGGTATAAGCCCCTACATCAGTGCCAAATTCTGCCACATCTTCACATTTTACAGCTCAGTGCTTTTTGGATCTTGTTGTCTAAGGCCTGTTCCTTAAGATGCAGACTTCTGAGGCAAGTGGAAAGTTTTTAGCATCTTAAAGGCATGACAGAGCCTGTTACTTCTCAGACCATTATGCTTTGGAAAATGGGAAGCAAGAAAAGCAAAGAAAGTAAAAAAAAAATAACCAAGTTAAAAAAGAATGCCATACAGTCAGACATGTTCTGGCTCGATCATTCAGCTCCAACCTTGTCCAGTAAAAAGTGGGATTCATGTGGCCAAGCAATATGGAAATAGAGAATATGCCTTTTTCTCCTGATCATTTTTTTATTCGAGACAGAAAATCTGACTTACTTTACATACCAGCTCCAAAAGCTGGCAAACTAGGAAGTGTTTCTTCCTTATTGCATTGCACAGAATGACTACGTTGACTGACTCGCTTTCTCTGTCCAAAACTACAACCACTGCCTGGTTTGTGCATTAAGCTTCAGAGAAGCTCCAGTTTTCCCTCTTGGCATTGCAAGGGGGATGTACTGCTCCCTGCCAGCCCAGCGCAGCGACTCTGCTGCTGGTAAACCACAACAAGGGTTTCAAGTCAAAAAACCCCAACACACTTTGCTCTGAGTCTTTGTTAAATAAAGACTCTACAGACCTGCATGGAGAGTTTGTCCAGTGGAAACATGCAATGGGAGATTTCTGCAGCACAACGGAGGAACTGACGTGGTTCTAGCGCCATTTACTAGTACCTTATCTATTATTTATTTACATACACACGTATATACACAGACGAGTCTGGTAAGAGGAGTTGCCATAGAAATATGTAGTCAGGATGGAAAAGACTACACCCTAAAGTGGGTTGAACATGGCTGTTCAGTTTTAAGGAATTGCCTGTGCATGAAGTTATGGGAAAACATACCTCACTTTTGGCTCAGCTTGTGCTATGACTGAAGCTTTTATTGACATAGTCTGAGTTCAGATACATCACTGAGTTTCCACACAGGTCACTCCCTTGATCAGCTAATTGATTTTAGCTCTGTCTTTGGGCAATTATTTCTGAGAAAGCAGGGATGTAAGGCAGTTTCAGGCTGCAGGCATGGCAGAGGAGGCAGCTGCTAGGGGCACTGCTTGCTCAGTGGCTGCACTCCCCTACCAAACCACCCCTCTGTGCTACCTGCATGGTATTCCTGCAGTGTGGGAGCAGAGTCCTATTGCTTCTCTTTTCCTCTCCTTCTCTCAAATGGTGATGTCCCTCACATTTCCAAGACAGTAAAACTCTTCTTTCCTCCAGCTGCTGTCAGAAGGAAAAGGGAAAAATCACAGCTCATGGAGCAATGGCTGAGCTGGGGCCGAAGGGTGCAAACAGAGAGAAGGCACCTGTAGCTCGTTTCCTCTTTGGTCACAATCTGCCATCACATTGGAGCCACCATCCTATTGCTGTTGGGCACAAGACCCCAGAGGACAGGTTACAGTCTTTCTCTCTCCAAATAGGATCACATCATCTTGAGTGCAGGGGCGTCAAAGCTTTAGTGTGTGTGGGGAGAGTTTATCCTAATTTGATTTTCATAATTTAGCATCATGTCAAATCACTGCTGGCCTTTTTCAGCTCCTAAGCTCCCCACTTGGTGCTTTACCTCTCACACCCCTCATCTGGTCTCCCAGAGTTTATATTCCTAAAGCACAAATTTGAGTTCTGCTTTTGTGCTGACTTTGTACTGGACTTCCAAAATCCCATCAGGTAAAAAACAAAACAAAGCAAAATAAAGCACTAATTTTCTTTCTCTTTTTTAATCTTATAAAATCAACCTGTGACTCATCATATAATAATGACAGGGCCTACAGTGGAGGAAGGGACCGTTGGATTCCATAAATGATGACTGCAGTTGTCAAATGCATTCACTTTCCTTTGGTGTTTAAGCATCCATGAAAACCATTTATTGCCCTGTAGAGCCGTCTTATCATCTTATCCTCTAATTATCCTCTATAGAATAAAAACAAATGGCTGAGGATACTTGATTTGTCATAATACAAACATTTATTGGAAGAGTATGTACATTATGATCCATCTTTTTTCAGTACTTTCTATACCAGCTATGTTTGGCTGTTAGTTTTACTCTGAAATATTTGCTGATGTCAGTGAGGTAAAGTAAATCTCGCTTTGTAATCAAGCTGTACCATCCCAAAACATGTTGGTCACTCATTACCATCACAACTGCTCCCAATGGCAACCCTATGGTTCATCACCTTCCCTATAGAAAAAAATAATGGCTGATTTTTTGGACCCTTTTACATTAGGACATTTGTTCCTGTTCTGATTTTTAGTATTAAGTGAAACATACTGTGAGGGCCAGTTACTTATCTGTTAACAGATTATACCATTTCTTAATCTGCTTCTTCAAACTGCTGTGTTATAGTAGGCATTTGTTATCCACTTGGGAAGACTTGCATACTATTCCTCTTCCTGGTTTTCTAGTGAGCAGTCACCTTCCCACTTTCTCCCTGGGAGGCCATCCAGCAGGCTGCCCTCCTTCTGCCCACGGACTCCTCAAGCTCATTCTTCTGGGTGAAGCATTCCATACAACTCTCATTCTTCAGCACGGTGACCACCTAAGATCTATACTAACCAGTTTTTTAAATTCAATTTGAAATTAAAATACACAGTTATTACACGGGTTTTGGTGTGTGACCCCACTTAATTGATTGGCATTTACCTCAAGTTAGTTAACATACTTACAAATGAAATTCTAAGCAGTCCATGAGTACTCACACCATCAGGCAAACGCTTGTGAGTTATCTCAGTGCACAACCAAAGGTAAACCACAGAAGTCTGACTGCTGCAACACATCTTGGAATGTGGAGATTAGCTTTTACAACTGCAAATGTCTTCACCAACTCTACTAGCTAATTGGCAAACAACTAATAAACACAAGTTACAAAAGAGCAAATTCTAGTCTAGACATATCTGTAGTAGAAGACTGAGGTCAAATTGTTTTCATGTTTTGAATAAGCTCAGAAGTGTTTCCTTGTTGCCTGACGAAGAAAAAAAAAAGAAAAAAAGGTGTGTTGGTTTTGTTTCGGGTTTGGGATTTTTATTTATTTTTTGTGAAGCAAACAAGAAAAGAAATAAATGAGAAAATAGACGGGGAAGGTCATAGCCTCTGCTTGCTGTCTGGGCTCCCAGGAGTTTCATTCCTAATAACATCAGTACCCTTTTGAATGCAGCATGCTCAGGACAATGTGAAGGGTCACCTCTACAGCTGTCTGGCTAGAAAGAATAAGACCAAGACAAGGCCATGTGAAAGAGAAAAGCGAATGAGAACCTGGACTATCCTAATATTAGCTGGGGCAGGGTATCCGGAGACAGGCAGCCATGAGGAGCCATGAGATGGAACTACCATAAGAAGACCGGTCTCTGTCCTGCAGCAAAACAGAATACTGGAAGAAGCAGAGGATGACTCAAGAGTGCAGCCCCAACAGAAAGGCCTCACCAAGGTTGACTGAAAGGAGATACAGGACTTGCTCATTATTCCAAGAGGAACAGGAAAACAAAGGTTATATTAATAAGCAAAAAGGACATCATAACATACCAGGTAACATACCCTTGAAGGGGTTCAGTATCTGGAAGACTATATTTATATTTTGTCATTTTGGTTTTTTATAAAGGTTTCTTCATTTGTACATGTTGATCTGTTAACCATAGTGCTAAGACTTCCTGACTCTGTGGAGAGCTGAATAAACACAGCAAGCAGGAAATGAAAACTACTATCTTTTCAGGTGCACTTTGCTGCAGAATTGCAATCTGGTTATAGAGGGAGATATAAATAGAGATATGGATAGATACACACTGGAAAAAACAGACTGCTGTACACAGAACACAGCAAAGGAGCTCTCCCAACCACTCCTGTTTTTCCCCTTGCTCTCTGCACAAGTCCACCCCAGTTCCAGCCCCACCAGTATCTTATGAATGTGACTCAGCAACCGCTTAAAAGCAGCCCATCAGGCCAACTGCTTTCTCTGGCTAGTTTTGAGGTCTGCTCACCAAAGAGCTCATATCCAGTGACTCCTTGCTCTGAACTATTTTCCATCTCACAGTCTCACTGTCTGGAGAAAGCTTGCAACTACACATGCCTGGCCAGCCCCAGACATTGTTGGGAGTAGGAGTCTTTAAAGTCCAGGAGCACAGGGATATATGTCCATCTCAGTCTAACTGCTGGATGCCCACCTAGCCAAGAGGAGTTCTGGAGTTGTCTGGTGGGTTGACCCTCGTTGGTTGCCAGGTACCCACTACAGCCACTCCATCACTGCCTTGCTTGGCTAGAACAGGAGAGAGAAAATACAATGAATGACACTTGGGTCAAGATAAAGGCAGGGAGAGACCACTCACCAGTTACTGGGACAGGTAAAACAGACTTGACTTGGGGAAATTGCTTCATTTCATTACCAATCAGAACAGATTAGGATAATGAGAAATAAACTAAACCTTAAAACCATCTTTCCTCCATCTTCCCTGGGTCCTCCAGGAGCTGCAGGTGGGCATCTGCTCCACCATGGTGGAGTGTCCCTCCACGGGCTGCAGGAATACAACCTGCCTCACCATAATCTGCACCTCGGGCACCAGAGGAATCTCTGCTTCGGTGCCTGGAGCACTTCATAATTCTCCTTCTACACTGACCTTGGTGACTGCAGGGCTGTTTCTCTCACATATTCTCTCTCATTTTTTCCACTGCAGTTGTCATTTTTGGTCCTGTTCTTAACTATGTAATTCTAGAGGCACTACAACCATCGCTGATGGGCTCAACCTCATCCAGCAGCAGGTCCATCCTGCAGCCTGGTGGCACTGACTCTATCAGGAAGATAGACCAAACACAGGGAACTTTTGATATCTTCTCACAAGAAGCCCTGTAGTCCTGCCCTTAACAAAAACCTTGACACAGAAACCCAATACAAGGTGTTATCTGAAATGTCACTTTTCCCTCTAATTCAGGTGTGCATCTGCAACTGAGATAAACCTCTGTAAGGAGCAAAGAGTCCTTCGCCTCAGATACTTGCCCATCAGTAGACACTAGACCATCACGCTAGACACAGGCAGCCAACCCACTCTGTCCTTTTGAAACACGCAAGTAGTGGAGGCAAAGCTTTATGCAACAGCCAGGCATGTTCCTCAGAACCCAGACATACAATTTCAGCTTCTTCCCTGATGGAGGGATTTGAGCTCTCATCTCCTTATGGTATGGACTAGCAGAGAGGTTATATGTGGGTGAAGACTGAAAGGTAGAAGTTTAAGGACAAATGAGGGGAGATAACAGCAAGTTGGACACTGCTGTGCAGTGTTGGTGGAGAGCAGTGGACCAGAGTACCGGTCACCACTGCGATCTCTGTCTATATTTTATCCAGTGACTGTTTAATGATTGCAGTGAGCACGATTAATGTGAACACTGTGCTGAGCTGCTCAGCTCTGTCAAGATTAGAGCAGTTCTTACCGTCTGGGGAACTATAAAGTAAAAATCAAGGGAACCCTCATGCTTCATGCTTAAGTGTCAGGCAACAGGGTTTCCAGACTCACTGTTTTGGAATTAAACCCCTAAAATTTTGCTGATATCCCATTGGAGGGTTCAGGAAACAGCTGCTCCTCATCTTCTTATATATCCCCCAACTCTTCTGATCATTATAGAATCATAGTATCATAGAATAGTTAGGGTTGGAAAGAACCTTAAGATCATCTAGTTCCAACACCCCTGCCATGGACAGGGACACCTCACACTAAACTATGTCACCCAAGAAGTTTGATTCTCTCTACAGATGATACCACACAAATAGCATTACCAGGCATAGCCTTGTCTCATCACATTTCGAAGCTCACTTGTGGGTTTTTGGTTAGATTGCTTGTTCACTTGTTTTGGCTCAGACTTTTGAACGTGATTGATACTTTTTCTTCCTTACCACATTCCTCTATCCACTCTGACATTTCCCCAACTGATTACTCATAGTAGACATAAGCCAGATAGTTCAGCAAAAATGTTTGTCATCATCTGTGTTAAACAACATAATGCCATATTATGACAACCATTAGCTCTCTGACTAAAGTTATTTTTCACTGCTAGAGTATCCTTATAAGAAAGTGTACATGAGACAGTACTTAGGTGACTGAAAGAATACTTTACTGGTAGTATTTTTTTACCAGGATGTGGCAGTAGGAAAAGTGGGATCTGACAGTCTGTCATATTTCACATTTCATTTGGCTCATATAATTTTTACTGGCAGTTCCAAACATCTCATACACAAATCAGATATGATGATAGCTCACTCCATGGGGATTGATTTCTCCGATGTAAAGGCTGGGCTATTATTAGCTAAGTTTCTGAACGTCATTGCTAACAAGATAGAACAAGTATTTGCTTGCTGCATCACAGCAGAGATTCAATCTCTCATCCTTTGTTCTTTCCTTTGATAATAATTACAAACTCTGAGCTTCCATAGGTTGTACTCTGGATGACTTCAGGCCTCACTGGACTCTGAATATTCTCTTCCATAGGAAATGCTCCAGATTTCATATCCTCCAATCCCACTGGGAGATGATGTGCATCTTATGAGGGTGTCTGAGTTTATAGAGAACATCATCA
Source organism: Forpus xanthops (assembly GCA_032466535.1). Lineage (NCBI taxonomy): Eukaryota > Metazoa > Chordata > Aves > Psittaciformes > Psittacidae > Forpus > Forpus xanthops. The sequence goes on from JASSUY010034216.1 coordinate 22,506, forward strand.
ACACTGTTTGAGAACAGGCCATGGTATGCTCATTCTGAGAGACCTCCACAACGTGCCAGATTTCCATGGTCTTTCTCATATTAGAGTATTGCCTTTGGAAGCTTCCATTTGAAAATTATATCCTTTCTTTTCCTGTTTGAAAGACAAGTATAATGGCACTATCCTGCATAATACAATTTCCATTGGGAAGAATATAACATAATAATTTCTAAAAATGATCTTAAGTCCTGATGCGAGCTTTGGAACATCAAGCACAAATTCAGCTAGTGCTTCAGTTTCAGCCTTCATTACTTCAGTTTGTTAGTGTCTCGTGGCCTTTCATATCTTTTCTTTGTACCTCTGAATAACAGAACTACTTTTAAGTTCCACACAGCTGAATGCACAGGAAGTTCCACACAGCAAAATGAATAAGGTGATGTGATTTCTGATGGCATTAAACTGGCTAGAATAGGCAATAAAGGCAGTTTCTCTTCTCTTAGCATCCAGAGAATGGGCTGATCAGAGCCATTCAACACTACCCTGAGAATAAGGTTATGTTGTCATATTTTCACTACTTTCACTAAGGCAGCACAACGGCACAAGCACAGAGAAACAAGTGTGGTTATAGAATCATAGAACCTTAGAATAGTTAGGGTTGGAAAGGACCTTAAGATCATTTAGTTCCAACACACCTGCCATGGGCAGGGATGCCTCATCCTAGACCATATCGCCCAGGGCTTTGTCCAACCTGACCTTGACCACCACCAAGGATGGAGCATTCACAGCTTCCTTGGGCAACCCATTCCAATGCCTCACCACCCTTACAGTAAAGAACTCCTTCCTTATATCTAACTTATACTTCATCTGTTTGAGTTCAAACCTGACACTGAGAAGTTTTGTCACTTCCCTATGAGTGCGTATACTGCAGAACTTTCAAAATACGTTAAACATTACTTGCCGTACTCTTTTTGCATGATCTAATTGACTTCTGTGTCTAAGTCTCATTGACAAGCTATCTGGACTTAGGTGCCTGGTCATTAAAAGTCTAGAGATGTGTGAACTGTGGGAAGCCCAGGCAAGGTTCCCTGGAGTGAATAAACATCCTAAATGGTGAACTTATACGACGCAACTCACCAGGTTGACTGATCAATCAGTCCAGACATAGCAAAAGCATTCTGTCTGGGTGCTGGACATGGGCTGAAACCCTGCAAAATTCCTGCAGGCTTTAATAACTAACACCAGCACCTGGACCCCAAACCAGTTGGCCTGAAGCAGCCCAAAGATCCATACTCTGTGTTTCCTGCAATAAAAGTAGGCAGTGCCAATGCCCTCACACCCTGACTCTTCCCAGGCACTGGCAGGACAAGGCAGGACCCTACAAAAATAGCTAAACTACCTGTGCTATCTCAAGTGGAACAGTTAAATTTGTAAGGCTGTTAGTGGTACTCACCCTGCATCTCTTCTCACCAATGTCTAGCCTTCCTGTGTCTGAATGGGGCCTATAGGGATGTGGGGAGGGACTCTTCATGAGGGCCTGTAGTGAGAGGACAAGGGGTAACAGATTCAGACTTAAACAGGGAAAGTTTAGATTGGATCTGAGGAAGAAATTCTTTACTGTAAGGGTGGTGAGGCACTGGAA
>JASSUY010034218.1:0-45835 GCA_032466535.1 Forpus xanthops
ATTTAGTGGCCCCATTAAACATGAATGAGTTATTTCACACCATCCTTCTACTTATCAGTTGGTTTAGAGACAGTGCCACCCAAATATCTGCTAGGTTTGGATACTCCTCGTCTGCCCATCCTGCAATGCATTTTGCAGGAAGGTCACACTGCCCTAAATCTTTGCCAGCTATCAGAAAAAAATACAGTGTCAGCTAGTTTTGTGATTACTGGGGCATCCAACTGTGCCAAAGGTGAAAAGTGCACCGTGAGGAAGATTGCTTACTTCATGTTGAAGACCCCTGCCCACATGAGAAGCCTGCTCACTTCATCCTCAAGATTCCCAGCCCACAATCACCGGAGAGCAGCGCGCAGACACCAAGAGGAGCAGACTTATGATAATAGATTTCTGAAGCTAGTTATAATATTCCCCACCTATACACGGGAATTATGAATATGTATATGACTAATGCAATACTGAAAGTATATAAACCTGTAACAAACGCTAATCAGTGTGCCTCTGGATACGGTCATGCACCCAGCACTGTTGCTTTTACTTCACTGACTTTGTCCCTCACCAAAACCCTGGTATCTTGTTTAGAGAAGTGAGTTTGTATTTCACAGCACCCTTTGTAGGTGATGCCTACCTCCAACTTTCTGTCCTGGCACCTTAGGCTTGAAATCATAGAAGCATAGAATCAACTCAGCTGGAAATGACCTTTAAGCTCGTCAAGTGCAAGCGTTGCCCAGCCCTTCCACGGCCACCATTAACCCATGTTACTGAGGGCCTCACCTACACGGTGTGTGAACACCTGCAGGGACGGTGACTCCAGCACGGCCCTGGACAGTCTGTACCAATGCCTGAGCACCCTGTTCAGTAAACGTTTTCTTTTTTTCCTTGTTTCCACCTAAACCTCCGCTGGTGCAGCCTGAGACAGTTTCCTCTTATCCTATCACTTGTTACTTGAGAGCACAAACCAACCTCACCTCACTACAACATCCTCTCAGGTACTTACAGAGAGCGATAAGGTCCCCCCTGAGCCGCCCGCCCCTCACAGCTCCACCCGCATCGCGGGCCCCGGATGTGACGTGAACGTGTTCTGAGCCCCGCCGCTTCCCGTACCCTCTACGTCATCACGGAGCGCCGGCGGACACTCAGGGCCCTTCACGCAAGGGCCGCGACGTTTCCATGGCGGAGCCGCTGTCTGCGCGGGGCGGCCGGGACCTCGCCGAGAGGAACGAGCGGCTCATGGCGGTGCCCGCCGCGGCTCTGTCGCGCCCGGCACATCAGCTCTACCGCTGGCGGCGCCTCACCCCAAGGGCCGGGGCGAAGGTAACGGACGGGACACGGCGGAGGGCGGTGCGGAGAGCGTTGAAGGCGTCCTCTCTAGGGGCCTGGTGGAGCGAGCCCAGGGCAGGGCCATGAGGATGGTCACCGTGCTGCGCGCCTCCCCTGTGAGGACAGGGTGAAGGAGCTGGGCTTGTTCACATGGAGAAGGCTCTGGGAGAGCTTAGAGCAGCTCCAGTGCCTAAAGGGGCTACGGGAGACCTGGGCTTTTGGAGGGGAGGCTTCTGACAAGGGTATGTAGTGAAAGAACAAGGGGAAATGGCTTTAAGCTGGAAGAGGGCAGAGTTAGGTTAGATACCAGGAATATATGGGAGCTGTCTGCGTAACAGGTGTTATATGTCAAAGCACAGTGACATGTACACTTCAGAGAGATGAATATGGGATGGAAAATCACTCAGACAATTTACACAGTGGCCAGCTGGTTATGACAAAATGCTGATACCAAATTTCATAGTTGGTGATTGCTGTGGACTAGCTCAGCTAGTCTTCATCCAACCCCCAGGGGACAGGTCCTTGCATTCTCCCTATGTTTTCCCCAGTCACTATGACTGGCACTAATTACAAAAGAAATGCTTATTATTCAGTGATTTCCAAGTCCAATTTCTCCAGTCAATTAAACAGAGAAATGTGTTTCAAAATATGTCTATTTGTTATAACAGCCATGCTGTCTTGTATTGCATTACGACTGATGTTTGCTCTCTCTGGAGAAGAAATGTGGATATAGGAAGCTTAGAGATTAATATCCAGCAATCTTAGAAATGTTTTAATTTCTTCAATGTACAGAGAGTGGACCAAACCTCTGCGTATGCTGTCTCTGAAGCTTTTCCCCTTCAAAAGTCAAGGTATCCACAGGAGCCTTGTGGTCCTGTGACAAGTTTTGAAACATTGGAACACCTGCAAGATTATGATGAGGCCTGTGAGGAAGGTGAGCTGAAATGCTGCTTGCCTCAAGCTGCCGAAAATAAACTGTTCTTCATCCAGCATCGTGGATCTCATCTGAACAGGCTTTGCTAAACTTGAGACAGTAAGAAACAGTTCATAGTAAGATGCCTTTCATTTAATGGGGAAAGGCATAAAAGGGATCAGTTGCTGGAGTCCAAGGTAGACCTTAATTAACGTATCTAAGAAAAGGCTAAACTGTCTTCTGTTTTCTGGAGATGTCAGGTCAAGACAATCATGAACACTGCCCTTGAAGACACATTGTGTTATCAAATACAATTAGTGGGCTATAGGAGACTGGGTTAAATTACCTGATGTATTTTTAATAATATGCCAGCTGTGAAGATGTTGTTGCTCTGTGTAAGTTCCACATCTATGAGTAACTGTGTGGTTTTACTTCAATTCCAATGCAAAATTTTCCTCACTAGTTACCTAACTAAACATTCCCTTTTTAATGGCTGTAGCCACAAGTGCTTACTGAAATTTGCAAATAAGAAAAAAAGAGAGAAATTATCTCCCCCAGTGCTGGAAGTACATCTGCAATGTAAAAACCTGACAGGAGGCAGCATTTTAATAACTGAGTTGATCATTATTGAAATACTTAAGGGTATTAACTACACATAGTCCACTTTGCAAAAGAAGGTATCAATAAGAGAAATGTCAGAGCTCTTATAGTCCAGTTATGAAGACATCACATTTCCCAGTCAAAAAAAAAAAGAGGCCTTCCCCAAGGGGTGAGATGTTTTCTTCTCTTCTTTCTGTTACCAGATAGATATCACTCCTTGGAAGTGTTCAAGGCCAGGTTGGACAGGACTTGGAGCAACCTGGTCTAGTGGAAGGTGTTCCCTGGCCCATGGGAGGAAGTTGGAAGTAGATGATCTTTAAGGTCCCTTCCAATCCTACAAGTCCATAGGGGCACTTTATACTCAGTTGTTCATTAGGCATTTGAGCTTGCTGAGGAGTACCAAGTCCATCATGTGTGCATTCCTGTAGCTACAGTCTCAGTTCTGAGTACGAGTAGTCCCTGGTGAAGTTTGCCACCTGACAGGTTTTTAATCTAGACTGGTTATTCCTGTGGTACTTGCAAAGGTTAACCTGTACAAATGAAGGAAACATTTGGCCAAACAGTGGTTCTTTTTGTATTTAATATATGACAACCTTTGGCTGTACATGTGGAAAATATCTAAGTGTCTGCAAGTGCAGTGGTAAAGCATGAAAGCTATCTGAGTTACGAATTGCCTCATGTGGAGTCCAACTCCTTGATAAAGGCTGTAGTAATTGGAGGAGTGATCTAAATGTCCACAGTCTTGTAAGATAAACTAGGTGGAGAAGAGTTCATTTGTGACATGTGACAGGGACAATGTTTACCACCTTTTCTTTCCTGTTCTTTTTATAGATGAAGATGAGAACAGGACTATTGTTATTCCACTTTCTGTTGCAGATCAGCTTTCAGTTATTTTAGGTAGCCTTTCTGGCATGTGATGTAACTATCGCAGAATCAGAGTCTTGCTAGCTTATACTTACTCATGTATTTTTTAACAAGTGAAGTCATGAGTCTGCTTCCTCGTGATAGCTCAAGAGCTGCTCAGTAACTGGATGAAGTCTGAACTGAAACTGGTGAGCAATGGAGAAGAGGAAGTTGACTCTGTCCTCCTGGAAAAGTCTTCTGCAGCCCCTCCGAAGTATGAGCGGTTTGATGGTGAGAACAAAGCAATTTCTTTCTGAGGATGTGCTGGGGAAGGGAGCCAGGCCTTGTGGTTTGTCAGACTGAGATGTAAAACTTACTTTGGATACACCAGGTTACTGGGCTTAGTAGAAACAAGATTAGAGAGCATTTTTCTTCCCTAGCTCTTACAGCAGGTCGCTATGGGTCTCCATAAATGCACCTCATAAGCATTCAATGTATCCCTTTGTAAAAGAGAAATTCTGTTTCTTTTGTGTATGGGTATGTCAGATTTAAACAGCTGCTTGAGGTCAGAAGCAAGGCTGTGGAAACTGGACAAAATGTTGTTGCTCTAGTGTGCTCAATGGAAGACTGATTAAGAGTCTTTGGGGATAAATGGAGCGTAGAGTCAGTGTGTCTGCTTTCATCAGAAATGTATCTGCTTTCATCAGACTTTCCCAATCTGGGAATGTGATCCCTTTAATTACATTAGGCTTTGTGATCTGAGACAGGGGACTTTATTAATTTCAGGCTAGCCTTAGATAATCTAAATTCTTCTTTTCAGACTTGTGCAGCTATCTGGAATATGAAGCAGAAAGTTCTTCTGTCCAAGAATACCTGCAGCACCTTTTGCAGAGTGAAGCTGTGAGTTATGGGATAATGGAAGGCCTTAGACTTGAAGACATCAAGGAGAACAAAAAGCTTACAGATCCACGAATAACAATGGAGCTTAGACATAAGCAGGTGAGCAGGCAAGGCAGCACAGTTCAAAGGAATAGGATGGAGATTTATAGGATTAGAGTACATCTGATGCTTCTGAAGACTTCCAGGAAAAGCCGCCATGGAGGTAATTTCTGAGTTTGCTCACACCAAATAATAAGGGTTTAACCTCACTCTGGAATTGAGTTTTTTGCTGGTCTGGGAGCAAAACCAGTCAGTACCAGCTATGGGTAGGGTTATTCCTTGCTTCTTGTGAGAGGTGGATTGTGACCCCCCCGTTTAGTGTACAGTCAACCACAAATTCTTCAGCCTTTTCCATCTGCTTTGACTTTTCTTCATTTTGTCCTTCCCAGGTGAAAGAAAACCGATTAAGGCGTCAGAAGGCATTAGAGCTTCTGAGACAAGAACAATCCCTGAAGAAATCGCTTCTGTCTGAGGCCAGGCTCCAAGTACAGGAGGAGGATAGGAGGAAGGCCCTGAAGGCCAAGAAGGAGGAGCAGGAAATACAGAGGGAAATGGTGAAGCTGCGAAGGGAAATGGCTGAGAAGCATTCCATGGCAGAAGCATGGAGAATGTAAGAGGGAGGGGGGGCAGGAAAAGAACCACATGAAGAGCACTTACCAGTTTCTTTTGCTAAATGAAGAGGAGTGGTGGTCCCAAAGGAAACACTTACCATTCCTCTGTCTCTGAACTCTCCCGAAACCTTTTAGTTGTTTGTTACCAACATCTGTGGCAGAGATGTTGGTGGGAAGATGCGCTAAAGAAACTGTTGGCCTCCTCATAGCCATTATGAGTACACTGAATGACAAAGTAGGAGTTTGCACCACTGTGCGTTCTCTGTGTCGACTCTGTGGCTGCATCCAGCCTTGTTAGCCTTTAATGCAGCCACAAGAGAATAAGGATCGTTCTTGGCTGAGAATTCTGCAAATACATAATTTTTGCTTTTGCTGAGCTTGGATTGTCACAGACATGCAACTCGTAGGTATGCCATTTATTTACTTAGGCAGCTTTGAGATCCTAAATCTCATGCAAGTGCTTTACTGAAATCTTATTTTCTTCTGCCTGTTCTATTTTGGACATGCTCCAAATTGTTTAATCTCTGGGTCTCCATGACAGAGGCTGTTTTCTAAGAAGGCCGAGTTAAATAATTGGCAATTTTCTAATCTGTAGAGATAATTCTCTTAGGATTAGCCAAAAAGAGAGTGAAATCTGTGCTACGGTACTTTTGTTATTGTATTAGGTCTGTATGTTTGTTCACTTCCCAGGGAGAGGAAGAGACAAGAAAAGAGTCAGAGCCTATCAATGCAGAAGATATCTGTTAGTGCCTCACCACGCCTTGTCCCAAAGAAAGAAGAGCAAGGAGAGGAGAAACAGAGAAAGGCTCAGGAGCTGCTGCACAGGATTCAAGCCAATAAGCAGAAAGTGAGTATCACCCTTCTTTGTCTGAGACACTGAGCTACCTGCCCTCAGCTGCTTTTTTGCAAAACTGAAGTAAAAAGTCTGGGTTATCAGAACTTTTTACTTCTTCCAAGCTCTCCTCCCCATACCTGTAAAGTAGAAACGCAGAGCAAAAAGTATCTTGTAAGACCAGGACCAAGAAATCCTGAGCCTCCATTCCCAGTAGTTTTGTGCCTCAGGTGTACTCAGTGGTTTGTACTCAAGTTTGTCTTAGAATTGTGGAAAAGGTGTGACTCTCGGGACAGTTGCCAACGTAAAGGCTTCTGGAGTCTAGAAATAGGCAGGTGTACAGAAGAGGCAGTGAAGCAAGATTTGCTTTCCTTGAGGAAGAAAATAAAAGGGGGACAGGGAAAGTGGAAAAAAAAAGGTTCTGAGAAGCCCTAATTGTGTATATGAAAGATATTTTAAAGGTGGCCTTGCAGACCCTTGTGCAGGGAGTGGAAAGAGAAGTGCTGAAGCCTGGGATGAATTTTGAGCTAGGTTTCCAAGTATGCCAGCACATCCACACTACCAGTTTCCTTAAGGATCCACTCTCATCAGGTGCAGTAGGATATTCTGTGCTATTTCAACAGCTCTTTTGAGGCAACCATGCAGACTTTGATTATTCCAATTATAATAATTCCCAGTAGGCACTTGTGTCTTTTACCCTTATTCTATAAGAGAGAACATGAGAACTGTGGCCAGTTCTGGGTTAAACACCTAGTTATATCAAGAATTTAGGATTAAAGAGTGATCTTTTTATACTGGAACTAGGTGATCTTGAGGTCCATTCCAACCCTAACTATTCTGTGGTTATATTTGGGCAGCCTCAGGAAAGGGAATAAATTTCTCTTGAGTGCAGGTATGAATGCCATCCATCACATAATGTTTTTAAATTAATAGAGCTGTCATTGTTTATGTCTTCTTACCTTCATACAGAATTTTATGAATCATAAAATCTCCTCTGTGGTTCACTTCAGCAGCCTATCCATTGACATTGAGTTTGGCTACTGTTTAGCAGTAAACAGCCACTCTGCAGCACAATGTAAGCTATGAAGATAAGCCTGAATGAAACCACAGAACAATTTTGGGCCTGTGTGTAGGAAGCTATGGCTTAGGTGAGCTAAGCATAGTGACATTGATTATTTGTCTAAAGCAGAAGTAAATAGCTAATTTTGTCCTTTTTTGTAAGGCTCCATTTGGAGATTTCAGTGAATGAGAGGAATCCAGTTAAAACAAGCCATTATGGCAAAAGGGATACGACTGAGTCCTGTGAGGTGATCCACTTGTGGGATCAAAATGAATGATGTCTGCAGTGACAGAGCTACAGTTATAGGGTAAATTAGATAGTAAATTGCTGTTATGTATGATGTAAATCACTCCCAGAGGCAGTGAGTCTAGTTATGCAATAGGGGAAAGGTTTAGCTTCCTACTGGAATAAGAATGTCGTGTCATAAATTCATACTAGGAAGCATCTTGATTTTTGTCTAAGTTAAAAAAGTGATCCACATAACTCTTCTTACCTGTAGTATCTTAGACATTTTCTAGATTTTAAAACATTTTTCCTGTCTCTAGAGATTCTGTGCCCCTCACCCATTTTATTCCCTTATTCTTGGTGGACTAAACTCAAAAGCATAGTGCCCTGTGATGTTATCTTTCTAATCCCTTCCTGCTTTTTGTAGAAGACCTGCACATGCTCTGAAAAGAAAGATGAGGGGAAGGGTGGAGAGGGTCTGCATCTGTGTAATGGGCTGTATGTCTTGCTCACTGGCTTTCTGAAACTCTCCCATGCAGTGCATGCAACGACATTTCTCTGCTTGGCTGAAAGTCACTCTGGAGCACAGAATTAAAATGGGAAAAGCTAAAGCCCTTGCTGACTGGAAATGCCAGCTGAAGGCCCTGCGAGCCTGGAGAAACTATACTTGGGCCCAGAAAGTAGTGCAGGAGGCACAGCAGTTGCAAGTTCATCTCCAAGATCAAAACAGGTAGTGACCCTACGCTATGGAATTCTTCCTATTGCAGCAACATTTAGGTAGTGCAGTGATCACGAACTGCCCTCCACTGATCCTTGGAGAAACTTTGTTCAACTCTGGGAGGCCTTCAGAGTTAAGCAAAAAAGAGATTCAGGAAATTATAAGGCCTCGTGCCATGGCTTAGGCTGATGTACTTGATGCAGTTGTTTCAGAGAGGTCTGGGCAGAAGCTTCACTCTATCATAACACAAGTGCTTTCTCATTCAGGAAGAAACAACTGTCTGAGGAATATAACCAGCAACGGCTTTTGCGCTGCTGCTTTCTGGCTTGGCGGCACTGGAGCCAGGCAGAGACAGGAAAGCGGGAGCTACAGATCAAGAGTGAGGAGAATAAGATGTCACAGCTGTTTGAGACAGTGTCACTGGAGAAGGGTGAGCTGGACAGGCCACTGGAGGCTAACCAGCTTGGGACAGCAGAAGTAAGCCATCATCAGGATATGCAGAAATACAAGGTAAATCCTTTCCATGTATTTTTGTCTACTGGTGTCTCTGTGCTCTTTCAAAGTACTTTTGTGTAATCTGAAATAAAGAGTACATTGTCCCAGAGAAAGGTGGCTTTCCCAGAGTGATCTTCAGATCACTTTTGCTGACTGATTAATTACGTCTTTATTGACTCCTTAGTCTTAAAAAGAATAACACTTGACTGCAAGACAAGAGATTTGTGTCGTGCCAGTGACGTAACAGAAAATGTTGCTGGCTGTTTCGAGATAATACACGTCACAAGGAGGCAGATAGGAGAATCAGAGTTTGCTTCCTGAAAATTCCACTTGTCATGTCAGAGCCTACCCTTCCTTTCTTTCTGTAAAATTTAACACAGCAGTATCCCAGTCTCAGCATGAATGCTCACACACATATTACAGGTCAAGTTGTTCGTTTGCTTGTCGGCAAAAGCTGACTTCCTTTGGTGCTTATATCATCCTAGTAGACTTGTATTTTATTTCTGATGCACTGGTAAAATTTATGCTGGAAGGATGGCACTAAACTTGGTGTTTGACCTAGGAATCAGAAAGTAGATGTTGCATCTGCTGCCTCTGTATCAGAAAAGGTGCAGCCTCATTCCCCACTGTGCACCAGTTTCATGGTAATATTTATCAAAACTGAAGAAGAAGCATGAGGAAGCAACACCCTGTAGACATCTCTTCCATCTGAAAAGGGGCCATCCAATAGATCACCTATGTAGATCACTTCAACAACTGCTTTTTTCCTTTGTTCTTCATCTGAGCACTGAGCAGGGACAACACAGTCAATAAAGGAATGTGCTAATCCCTGAAAGAGATGCTGGCTCCTGAGAAATAAGCTGGTTTTGAGCTGTGCTCCTTAACAAAATAGGATATATTCCTGCCAGAGCTCTTGCCTGATCAGAATTTCTTCCTTCCAGTGAAATGGCACACAGATCCTTAACAGCTCTTTCCCAAAGCCTCCTATTTTATGTGCAGTGGGGCCCCTCTGCCCTGTCTAGGAACTAGATAAAGATTGTAGAGCGGAGATTACCCATTTTTCAGGCATCTCACTAGATTTGCATAAAGAAGCACATTTTCGAGAAAAATGTTTGCTTTTAATCAATGCCAATTTTTCTTTTCCTTAGCCGATTGAAACTTGCCTCATACAGAAAAAACCTGACCAGACCAGAGACCACTCTTGTTGGGATGCTGCTCACACACCTCCTTCGTACAGAACACCCATGTTTACTTGGGAGATTACCATAAAACATGCAGCTCCGAGTGCCCAGGACCCAGCTGTGTATAAGGATCAAATAGACTCTTTCCTCCAACAGTTACAGACAGCTGGTCTAAAGACAGGTCCTGCTTATGGCAGCCGTTTTGAGCACCGTCATGCTTTCCAGCAACGTCTGATTGAGGAGCAGAGGCAGCAGCTTCAGAGACAGCAAAAGCTGATCCTTGAACTGCAGCAAAATCAGAGGCTGAGCAAAATAGAAGAGGCAGCACAAGCCACAACTGTAACCCCTCTCCAGCAGCCTGACAACTCTGCTTCACTAGCCAGGGAGGAAAAACTCAAGAGGGAAAACCAACCCAAATGTATGAATACAACCTATTTGAGGTATATACTCTTGATAAAGCAGGTTCAGTTAGTTAGCATGGCTCATTCCTGCTCAAGTTGAGCCAGAATTTACCAGGCACGCTTTAGTCATGCTGCCACTCTCTGTTCTTTCGCTTCTGTATGGCTTCACCTCAAGGGTGTTATCAGGCTGGCTACAATTCTCTTTCTTCCCTTTTGCAATGGCTTGACACTGTGATCTATATAGGATCCATTTAAAAACAACAACACTAGAGTGTTGCACATAGTAGCAGCAGGGATTTATTTATTTAGGAAAATGGAGTGTCATCATCAGTATTTCAGAACACACAGCAGCCCTGGGTGTTCAGCTCCTTTTTAATCATTAATCCCATTTCAAGCAGAAGGGTGTACCAGGGATTCAGAATGAAAACGCAGCACATTGGAGAACAAAAACTATAAGGCTGTTTCTCAGCCATAGGTGGTGGGCACAAAACAGCATTTGACCACGTTTACTGATTTATTTACTCTTTCCTTTCATAGTCCACCTGTTTCTCATGGGCCAGGAAACACAAGGTCAGTGATGCAGGGCAGAAGGCCCTCCAGCCAGATGACCTCAACTCATCCCATAGTGAAAGGTATTGTTCTAGACAGTGAAGACCATTCCAGACCACTTTTCTCAACAGCTTGTCTGGAAACTTCTCTCTTTCTTTGCCTCAGCCTTGCTGGTTGGTGACAGTGTGCAAGTAAAACTCAACACTTATTCCCAGCCTGACTGAGCACTGTGAGAGAGTGAGCTATTTTCATCTATAAAACCTGAGCCACTGCTCCCCCTTCAGGTCCCTGCTTAGTACACTGTGGCAACAGTTACTCCTAACACTTGGGATTGTTTCTGATGTAACAAGAATCAGAGCTCTTCAGGGGTTTTAGATGTCAGTCTTATTCCCTTCACTGCACATCCAAGTAAGACTTAAACTGATCAGTCATTTTAATCTGCCTTTGACAGAGTTATTGAGATTTCAAAGGGAATTAAGTGCCTATGGAAAGTTTTGTGAGACAACAATACCTAAGCTGGGAAAGAAGCTCTGGATCTTTCTGTAGGTATTTCCCCTTCTCTGGCCACACTGGAACAGCATGTACACAGTAAACATGCAGCACAGCCTTTTTGTGTAGTAAATTAAGATCAGGTTCTGTTATATCCCTAGGTCATGTTCCCCTATCATCTTGGGGCTAGTCACAGTCTGCATGAAAATTTGTCTGAAATTGATCGTTGTGATGTTTTAACAGTTTGGGGGTCACCAGAGCTTTTTGTCCATGATACTTGGGAATTAATGGTTGACTTTCTCTGACTGTGCTCGGATCCAATGCTACGTAGTCCATCAGTCTTTCTGATGTGCCTGAACTCTGTGCATTTGAGAGCTAGTAAGCATATTTTCAGAGTATTCAAATGCTTTTGTTTGAAGATTCCCCAAAAAATAAGTGAATAAGTTATCACTAGATGATTTTCTCATGATGGATAGTCTTGGGACAGCTGAAAAGAATGAGGAAACCTATTGTCAGAACGCTTAAATGCTTCCCAGTTATTGATTGCTCAAGCCTGTGCTTAGTTTGCTGCTTCTGAAGAACTAAACACAGGTTCTCAACTCCACTGTATGTTCTGTGTGGTCATGTCAGCACTAACACATTTGCTGACAGCCAGCAACATCACCTCATTGCAGTTTATCTCCCAAAAGAAGCATTAAGCAGCAGTTTCTCACTAGTGGGACCATGTACCTGTGTGTCACTGTGGCAGGGATGCTTTCTATCATAAAGTAGCTCTTTAAATAAGCAATTAGAGCTCATAGCAGTTGCCACTAAGTCAGGTGCCCAGAGCCTCATCACTTGATTAGAAAATCATAGAATACTTAGGGTTGGAAAGGACCTTAAGATCATCTAGTTTCAGCCCCCCTGCCATATTCAAGGACACCTTATGCTAGACCATGCCACCCAAGGCTCTGTCCAACCTGGCCTTGAGCACTACCAGGGATTTAGTATTCACAACTTCCCTGGGCAACCCATTCCAGTGCTTCACCACCCTTACAGGAAAGAATTTCTTCCTTATAGCCAGTCTAAACTTCCCCTGTTTAAGTTTGAACCTGTTACCCCTTGTGCTGTCACTAAAGTCCCAGCATCCCTATATGCCCCTTCAGATGCTGGAAGGCTGCTATGAGGTCTCCATGCAGCCTTCTCCAGGATGAGCAGCCCCAGCTTTCTCAGCCTGTCTTCATACAGCAGAGTAAAACCTCTGAACACAGCTTCTTTCATAACAGAACCTTATGGCTGTGACTGTCAACCAAGGAGGCTGGAGTGAATCCAACTGGGGTGATCCTCAGTCATCTCATAGATGTTTATGGATTCCTTGTTCATGAATTTGCTGGCCATAAGAGGCAGCAGAAAGCAAGTCCCTTTAGGCCAGCATTGCCACGTCAGTGGGGCCTGGCAGTAGAGTGAAATGGTCCTTATTCACCAAAATTCTGCTATTTGATAGTCATTTACACTAAGCTTTGTGTCCTCCGTTTCTGCAGCAATGGAGGAGAGGGCGATTCAGCGGGCAGAACGAAAACAGAAACTAGAAGAAGCCAAGCAGCAAAGGAAAGCGGAAAGATTGGTAAGAGAATTGGAAAGTGAAAGAAACTCTTTTTCACATTGTTCTGGTTACAAGAAATGCTGCTTTAACCACAGAGTCAGGGGCCAAGAGAAGGCCCTTTATCCAAACTAGGAGTCTTATAGCTAGTAATAAAGCAAATGTCTGGCATACATCTGAAGTAGTGGTTATAGCTGCATTTGCATATGGTGAAAGTACTAGCCCTACCATATCCCAGGCAGACATTTCATGTTGGTGCAGTTGGTGTACTAGAAGCAATCTTTCTTACCACTCCCCAGGACTTCTTTCACACCTACCCTGTGACCATAACTTGTCTTTGCCAAGGATGGGAAGAGTGGAATTTCATGCAGAGATCTACCTGATTGAACCTGGCAATGGTAGGGTTTCCATCCCCTGCCTTTCCTGTCTGGTTGTATGCAGCTTGAAGATGTGCAGTCTCACCAAGTGAAAATCCTGCATCTTCCTAGGAAATCTCTGCTGAAGAGAGAAGATGCTGACAATGTTTGCATAGTTTATATGCAGTTTCTGTGAATCATATCCAATAGAGGAGCCTTCTTAGCTTCAAGGCATTAAGCTGTTACTAAAGACAGTGATAATAAATTGCATTAGGATTAGAAACCTCAGAACTGGGGTCCTAAAACAACCAGCATTTCTTCCTTCTCCAAGCAAGATAGTTAAAAGAAGCCTTAGTGAACACTAACCATGGAGTGGACAGACTCCATCAGGTTTCCTCAGCTCCAGTTGCCACAGATGTAGAGATCAGAAAGCAGAGTCATAGTAATCATGCATTACAGTTGGTGAGGGTTTTAGGCCTTTGATGCATACATCAAGAGTAAAACCTTTGTGAAATGAAGGCAAAGTATGGTTTGCAAGGGGAGTAGATAAACATTCAGAGAAGAATATCGTGACAAGTATGACTGGTACTGAAGCAAAACTACTTCTTTGATCTTCAGTGTTTTGGGGAAAGAAATTTTTGGGTACCTGTAATGCTGCTTTATACATAGAAGTAAAACTTCAGAGCAGAGCCCAGGAATTCAGAACTGACTTCAGCAATCAGGTTATCAGTAACTTGATGTGTATTTTAAAATTTTTAGGGTAAGAGTGTGCAAATATTAGGGCACAGAAAGATATATATTATAGGTAGTAGAAAGAACAGTCCCTCCTTCCTCTCCCTCCCACAGTTCTTTGTCCAGCACAGATCATGTCTAGTATGTAACAAAGTCTGCTTCCTTCTGAAGTTTCAGGTGCTGGTCAATACCAAAGGAATATTGGGAAAACTTAGAGGTCTGTGTTCTCTGAAAAGGTCATATGCACCAAATTACATTTTACCTTCCTCCATTTCCTCCATTTCAAGGCCCAGCTGAAAGCTGAAGAGGAAGCACGTCAGAGGAAAGAGGCTGAGGAAAAGGAAGCTCAGCAAGAAAAACGACGGGAGGAGAGAAGGCAGCAGAAGCTGGTGAGCAAACCTTACCTGATTCCCCCTTCTTTAGCAGGGAGAGGGAAGAAGAGCCATTACTCACTGGCAATCAGTCAGGAGCCAGAGTAATGTGAACTGAAAATCTTCATTAATAAAGCAGAGTTCCACAGCACCTGCTATAAAGACTTACCATCTTCCCCCTTTTTGGCAATACTGGGGAAATGGCTGTGGACCAGACACACTATGAAGTATTTACTCTGCCTGTCTTACTATCAGCTGGTGGGTCCCAGCTGGTGGATGTTCGCTGCTGAGATATAGCCACATAAGCCCCCAGAGAGGCAGGATGTTCAGCCTACTTTCAGACTGCTTCTTCCATTTGTATCACCTGCCAGCGTACATAATGATACTAGTCACATTCAAAAGTAAACAAGCTTGACAATTACATCAAGGGCAACTTTCTGCCTGAGGAATAGAAGCATTCTCTCCTTGGAAGTAGCCTAGGAGTAGCCCCACTTCGTTATTGTTACTTGGAAATGAGATGTCTTAATAACCCAAATAGCACATTTGAGATCCTACAGGAATTTGATGTACAACTACTGTTCTACTTGGATTGAGTGTTTTGGGGTGTTTGACTTGCATCCCTGAATCTCAGTTTAAAGTAATATTGTACAGTTATAAAATACCCATATTCCTCCCTGATTATTTAGGCTAGATTAAGTGGTAGTGTCTGTGCATCAACTCAGAACCAGTTTTGGACATATTTTCAATCTGGTTTTATAAACATAGAAAGCTGCCTTCCTTGAGATCACCAAATCACCCCTCCCCGTATTTATGAAGGCCTATCTAAAGGAGGTTGCTGCTATATCAGCACTGCTGGCAGCCATGGATTATATGTCTGCTGCAGTAGCACCAAACTACAGTACTGAGGAAAGGCCAGTTGCCGATAGATAGCCCAAGGAAATGGCCAGAAATACCATCATCTTCCATGAGAACTTAAGATATTTGCACTAAATTCTGTAGCAGTTTCTATTACATGGGGCCATGTCTGGTCTGCACTGCTAAAACCAGTGGAGATCCCTATTTCCTGTCAAGTCAGGCCCTCTAGCTCCAATATGACAATCTGTTCTCATTGCTTAAAATGCTCTTTATCCAGAGTGAATTGTAACTACCACTCATTGTATTGCAGAAAGAGTTGGAGAAGCAGAGGAGGCTGGAGAGAGAGCAGCAGCTCCAGAAAAAGGCAAGAGATCACTATAAAAAGGTTCTGCTCAGAAAGCTGGGAATGGTGCCATGGAAAAGGCTGAGGGAACAAGCCAAGGAAAACCTGGTGGTAAGTGCTGAAGATAATGGAAAGAACTGGTGCCCTAGGAGGAAGGAAAAAAGAGTGGGTGCAGCAGAAACATTCATAGGCTCTTTAGACAGGTAAAGATGAAAAAAGCAAAAGTTCTCCCTGCGTATCGTGCCCTGTGTTGGTTCTTTAAATGAGTTCTTTAATTCTGACAATAACCATGAAAGGTTGTCAGAAACTGAAAAGGGTAGCATCCTTGTTTATAGCTGATCAAACAGGAACCAAAAGGACAGAGAAAGGAACACATTTCAACCTAATGTGAAGTCCTCTTTTGTTAGCCTCCTCTTGTCTGATATACTAACTGCCATGTGATTTGATGCTAGTAACACAGTGAGAGTTAATGTAGTATGGTACAGCAAAAAAAGTAACTTGAAGTTATAGGCCATGAGCCTGTCGGTTCTCTTGCTGCACAGCGAAGCTAATCAGTAATGCACCACCAAGCCGCTGTAGTTCCAGTAGTTAACCCCAACCCATTTCTAGGGATTTCCCTCTCTCTGGAGCTGCTCTGGGTGCAGTGTTGGCCACCGATAGAAGTAGGACACCAGAGATGATGATCCAGGCTGTTCTAGCCTGGCCATATCTTCAGTGCAGAATGGCAAGTGGCTGCTTCTGAAACCTTGACACATCAGTATTGCTAATGAAACCTTTCCATACATAACTGAATGCTTTATCAGGTGTGGACTAGTAACAGGCAACCATATCCTGAAGATTGAGCCTTAGGGCTATGTTGGCAAGCTTTAGCTGGAACTGGAGCTACTTACAGCACTCAACCACATGCACATAGGCCTCCTGCTGGGAAGTAGAGGGATGGCATCTGTTCCCTAGTTCTATCCTGCTTGTCAGCATTATGGACAGGGCTGGACTAAATTGTTATAGGCCATGCCTCTGCTCCGCTCACAATAGGTTAAGCTGAGCATCTAATTCAAAAAGCTGTTCTCTGGAAGTGACGCAGGAGTGGCTGGATACAGAGGCTGGTCTTACTCCTTATGCTGACCCCTCTTTGTGGGAACCCATCCTCTAAGTTATTCCAGCTGTCTGCATTTTGGGAGCCTCAAAAAGCTGGAGTGAGTTTTCTAAGTGTTACCCAGTTTTCTTTAGCTTTATGTAGTCACTAGTCCAAGTAACTAGCTACAGTCTCTGCTGTCTTTATTCAGGTGGCACAAAGGCACTACTGCTTGGGCCTGCAGAGGAAATACCTGATGCCTTGGCTACAGGAAACCCAGAGGAGCCTCATGGAGAAAGTGTCTCGGGCGGAGGACTTCTATTCCCATATATTGCTGAGACGGGGCTTCAGGAACTGGCTAAAGGTTTGCCAGCATCACAGTGGAGAAATGATACTAAGCAAGCTGGCTGCTGCCAACCTTTCCTACACCGCAGTCCCCTTCACATACATGCAGCCCAGCATTTGCTCAGTTACGCTGTCCCTATTCCAAAATGTGATTCCCTTCTTCAGAGACCTTCTTTCAGCTTTCCACTCTCCATCATTCTCCTCCACCCAGGACACTCTCCTATGCACTGCTCCTCCAGCTTTGCACTCTCACCTTACTCTCCACTGACTTTCCTCTACTCCTGTCCCCATCAGCCTTCACTATCAGAGTCTTACCACTGCTCTGTTTCTGCTTATTGGGCTGGGGGTTGGGAGAAAGAAACCATTCTCACCTCTTTTTCTGTCTTTGTTCTCTAGTACAAGGATTATCTCTCCACACTGGAGGAGAGGCTGAGTACCCTCCATGCAACCTACCTCATGAGGAGGTACTTGTTGGCATGGTTTGATCTGTTCATGGAAGAAAAAAGTATCTTATGGGAGAAGATGAAGATTGCTACTGAGCATAGTAACAAGTAAGTGTGCTCCCTTGTCAGCAGTTCTTTTCAATATACCATATGGGTTATTTTAGAGACTACTTTTGACAGGTCAATTATCTGCTCCCCAAACCCACATGAAATAGATTCATTACTGCTGCTATTATATTTCTGTGATGTTCACAGACAACATGAGCAGAGGTTTATGATAAGAATTTTCCATGGAGTATGGAAAAGGAAATCCAGTGGTACACTTCACAGGACTTTTAAATCTGCTGAAAGAGAATACAGTGAAAGTGGAAAAGTAACCGAAACTTTCTAAGCTGATTAGAGGATCTGGCCAAGTGATTGTACAGGAATTACTGTACTGTTTTGTCCACAACAGATTATTTAGTTCACAAATCCAGAGTTGATGAAATAGAAAGCCTACTTAAGGATCTTTCCATTTATGCCATCATCAGCCTGAGTTGGTAGAACTACAGCAAGCAATTCTATTGATCATGGCTGAAGCTGGCACGCCCAGTTCGCTCACTGCCCCATAGCTGTGTGTTTTAGCAGAAAACATGCATGCTGACATGCCTCACCATGAAAGCATGTCAGCTGTTTGTAGTCACAAATAGGCTGTCTCTGCATAGCCCAAACAGGATCTACAGTACCTTGGTGGAAGAATTAAATTAAATTCACCTCGTCTGTGGCAGAAAACCTGTTAAGCTTGCTGTAGCGGATCAGAACAGTGCACAATTTAACCCAACAAGCCAGCAAACTGGAGCATCCAGGAGAAGTTCAGATCCAGGAAAGAATGGGTTCATTGTACATATGACCTCATATCAGGAGCATAATTACATGTCATTCTCATTAGGTTTTCCTCCACTGACTGGCAAAAGTCAGTTCAGACCCTGACATTGCAAACTATTCTTTAGATAGGACTGCTGCTCATTTGGGAACTCAGGGCACAAGGCACCTTTGGAGGGATGGTTAGAATCAGATAAGAATTGAAGCCCAACTGCCTGCATTCCCAAGGGGTTGGTCTGGACAAAACAAGCCTGAATTTTTCCTGAAGAAACTGGTTTTCAGAGACCCTTTTATTCTTCAGGAAATATCTTTCATCTTCAGAATGCTAAGCAAATTCTAGCTAATGAATCCTGTTAGAGAGAGAAGCAAAATTGTTGGGGGAGAGGAGTAGAGAAAGTAATGTGTTATTTTTCCCTGGCATGGTTGACGTTAATGGAGTGGTGTAAATGTAGATGTTTAATATGTCACAGACCTGACTAGCAGCAGAAAAGACAAATCCCACTGCTATTTTAGGGGAGCTCCTCTCTCAGAAGTATTCATTTGATTTCCTGTTCTGTTAGGAACACATCTGCAAGCTGTCACTTTGTTCTTTGTGTCCCCCATTTCTTTAAGGAAAGTCATGGTGAATGCATTCAAGACGTGGAGGCAGTACCCATTGCTGATGAAAGAGGAAAGAGAGAGAGAGGAAAGGAGGAACCAGCTACGCAAGAGAGTAGCCGAAATTCTCCCTGACTTCCAGATATGACAGAAGAGAGTCAAAGGAAACAAAAAGGCTGATTCTGTCCGCTGCTTTCTTCCCACTGACTGAAACAAATCCAGAGGGAAACCCTTTCCAGTGCTGTTGTGGTTTAACCCCAGCCGGTAACTCAGCACCACACAGTCATTCACTTTCCCCCTGCCTTTTTCTCCCCTCACTGGGTGTGGGGGGAAGAGAAATCTAAATAGTGTAAACCCCTCTGGTTAAGAACAGTTTAATAACTGAAATAAAGTAAAATGTAATGGTAATATAAATAATATCAGCAGTAATAATAATTAGAGGAAACAAGAAAAGAAATGAAAGCTCAGAAAACACAAGTGGTGCATGATGCAGCTGCTTGCCACCCACCAACCGATACCCAGACTGACCCCAGCGGCAATCAGTCCCTTGCGGGTGATTCCCCCCTGCTCAGTTTCTCTACTGGGCATGAAGTGCTGTGGTATGAAATACCCCTTTGGCTGGTTTGGGACAGGTTTCCTGGCTTTGCTTCCTCCCGGCTTCTTGTGCCCCTCCTCACTGCAGAGCATGAGACTGAAAAGTCTTTGATCAGGGTGAGTGCTACTGAGCAATAACTAAAACATCGGTGTGTTGTCAGCGTTGTTCTCAGACTAAAGCTGAAATGCAGCGCTGCACCAGCTACAGGGAAGGAACTTAAACTAAGCATATATGGAAACTTTACCTGAGAGTTTCACTTTGCGCTTCAGGGGGTTATTCCCTACAATGTCCTCCTGCTGTGAGGTTTCTATGGGCTTT
The DNA here is from genome assembly GCA_032466535.1 of Forpus xanthops. Lineage (NCBI taxonomy): Eukaryota > Metazoa > Chordata > Aves > Psittaciformes > Psittacidae > Forpus > Forpus xanthops. The sequence goes on from JASSUY010034218.1 coordinate 19,641, forward strand.
TTTCATGCAAAGACCATTTCTACATGCAGATCTGAGGCACTGGTATGAATCCTCCATCACAGGAAGCACAGAACTGAACACCTGTTTTTCCTTAAGCAGTAACCTGGCGCTTTTCTGTTGCCAGTGCTCTGCAGGGTGACAGCTTGATGAGAGAGCAAACAGATCTGTCAAACTGTGAGCTGACCAGTGAGCACTACTGCAAACTTTTCCACCCAGAGAGCAGTTCCTAGCTAACTGTGCCAGGAGAGTTTGGATTCATTGAGGACAGAGATGAGCTATCTATGCACATTGTATTTGCTAATGATCCACATCACAACATGGCATACAGGTGATCTAAACCCCTGATTCTTTCTCAAGGGACTGCCTATTTTGCAGCACTGGCCAGCTCACATGCACAGTGCTCTGATTTTTGTGGCAAACATGGATTCCAAGTTCACAAGCCTTGACATTTAAGGCAGGAGTAGATGGTGCCAGATGCCTCATCACAGCTGTGGCAAGGCCTATGTTGTATTTAATAGCGGTTTCAGGCAGTGCCACTTACGCAGCAGGCTGGTGCCAGATGGGGCAGGTGCTTGCTGGTGCTGTTATTCTATGGAGGATGTCATATTAAAATGCTCATTGCATTGTTTTCTGTTTTGGGTATTCCCTGCTGACCAGAGAGATCTGGATGGAGCACCTCTCCTAGGAGGAAAGGCTGAGTTGGGGTTGTTCAGCCTAGAGAAGACTCCAGGGAGACCTTATTGTGGCCTTTTAGTTCTTAAAATGGGCCTATAGGAAAGATGGTGATAAACTTTTGAGCAGCGCCTGTTGTGACAGGAAGAGGGGGATCGTTTTATATTAAAAAAGGAGAGATTCAGGCTGGATGTGTGGAAAAAGTTCTTTACAATAAGGGTGGTAAAATATTGGCACAGATTGCCGGGGTGGATGCCCCATCCCTGGGGGCAATCCAGCCCAGACTGGATGTTGTACTGGGCAACATGATCTAGTTGAAGATGCTGCTCATTGCAGGGAGGTTTGACTAAATGGGTTGGAAGGGACCTTCAAAGCTCAAACTTACTCCATGATTTTGTAATTATTACTGTCAGCTCTACCAGTGGAAGCGTGTGTATTGTGCAAACGTGACCTCGGGAAGAAGTGTGTGTACCGTGTGTGCCCATTGGGTATTTTCCTTCTCAGCTGGGTGAAACTGCAACCAAGCAGTGAAGAACCACCACACGGAAGAGCACTGGGACACCTGCTCCTGGATGGCAACTACCTTGGCTGGATATGGCAACTGTGGGAGTGAGGCCGAATGACAGATTTTTCTTCAAGAGCTTTTAAAGCCTCTAAGTCATCAGTATGACAAAGCATTGTGATAACTAACAGAATATTGTGTAGTGTCAGAATATTTCTCAATATTTAAAAAGAACTGGAATATGACAGGCTGTGAGAGCTGGTGGTATTCAGTCTGGAGAAGAGAAGGCTCCAGGGAAACCTTGCTTAGGGGAGCCTTCCAGTGCCTGAAGGAGGCCTAGAAATCTAGAGAGGGGCTTTTTACAAGGGCATGTAGGGATAGGACAAGGGGGAATAGTTTTAAACTGAAAGAAGATAGATTTAGATTAGATATTGGGAAGAAATTCTTTACTATGAGGGTGGTGAGGCACCAGTACAGGTTGCCTAGAGAAACTGTGGCTGCCCCATCTCTGGCAGTGTTCAAGTCCAGGTTGGACAGAGCCTTGGGTGGCATGGTATAGTATGAGGTGTCCGTGACCATGGCAGGGGATTGGAACAGGATGATCTTAAGGTCCTTTCCAACCCAAGCCATTCTATGACTCTAATTCCATGATTCTGTGGTGTGCTTTGCCTCTGTGCCCAGAACTCCCTAATAGAGGTTTAGTTACTGGCTAATCAAGTCTGTTTAGAAAGAGAGTACCAATTTACAGGAATTAGCAAGTCTTACTGTAGAATCCATGAAGAGCCTTACATTTCTTCTACCCAGCCAGGGTTTTTCCCTTTGTATTCTTTAGACATCTTTTTTTTTTCATAGTTAAACACACTGCATTGCAAAATCTAGGTATGATTCATAGCAGGAGGCTAAGGTCCTTTCCAACTGACCATTGTATGATTTTGGGATTCCATGATTTCATCTTTCCTGAAAGGGAGCAGCACTCTTAAGCTAGTGGTTAGAGAAGAATTTTTCTGCAGAAGTGGCTTGATTCATGAGAGAAATGTGAGTTGTTGTGAGGGTGGGATTTCCCAAGATTACGAAACCCTCAGGGGTAGGGAGAAGATTAGAAGGGGAAATACATGTAACCACAGATCCAGATATTGTGGCTTGTGTAAGAATTCAATCTTAATCTTGAAAACCATGCTGTAATGGTTTTAGCTGTTAATTTATCAGAAACTTTTGGGGGTAAACTTGTAGAAGTGCTATTCTGTTACCTATAAATCATAGTAATCTTGTACTGCAATAAAATTTTTTGTATTTTTTTAATTTATTTTTATTTAGCTTCAGTTGTTTAATGTATCTTTTTTCTATTTGGATATGTGGCCAGCTTTGAGAGGTTTTTAATACCTGGCAGACTGTGGGCTCCACCAAAAGCATCAGGGTTCATTCAAGAGGTAATACTCCAACAGTCCTGAGCACCAGAGGGAACAAGCTAAGTCCTGAAAAGGCAGTGGCAGCATCCTTCACTGGTTTGTATAAAGCACTTTCAGAACACGTACCTCTGAATTTTGGCATGAGAAGTGTATCCTAATGAGAAAAGCTGAGGCCATAGCAATATGCACCCAAGTGGAACGGGCAGTTGCTGAATTTGGAGTGTCTCACATCTTGTTTGTGACAGTGCACCTGCAACTCAGTCACCTTGAGGATTTACCTGACAGTGGTACGTCAGTAGAAACTACAATGTAAATGGTAACAGTAGTTGAAATCTGTGAATTTCCAACTGGCATAAGTGCCACTGTAAGTCCCCTTGTCATACAACAGAGTCCAACAGGCACTAGTTCAAGATCCTGATTGATACTGCAATAAAACTTTGTGGATGTTGATCTAGTAAGGGAGTCCTTTCCTGACGCTGATTTCAGAGGGTTTTAAAACTGTTTCACGGGTCATACATGGGTGGCGTTGTGCATTCCGTACATGTGAGCTGGACTTAACTGGTTTTTAGTTCAAGAGGGAGCTTAACATTCTCTTTCTTTTTTCAAGTCATGTGTAAATGAGCAGCATTAACAATTTATTCACAACTAGTGGCATTATGTATATATGAAGGTACATTAGTAAGATTTTCTTCTAAGATCAGGTGATTGGTCTTGGATAAGTGTGGTAGGTGTTTTAATGAGGCTATTAACAGTTTGATTTTACTGGTATTGAGTTCCCCATGCTTTAGCTTGTACATGAATGAGTACTGCATACTGGGTGCATGCTGAGGCTGCCTAACTGGTGGTTGCTTGAGTGCACTCAGTTTTTCCTGTAACAATAATCTGTATTGAAAAGTTGGAAGGAGTCAAATTGACTATGCCATTACTTTTTCTGCGTGACAAAGGCTGTGCTTTTATAATAGCAGTTGGACAAAGTGTCAAAGATTTTAGATGAAGCAGGAATGCAAAGGAATAACGAGCTGCTTTAGTCAGAATAGGGTGACAAATTTGAGAAATGGAAGCAAAACCATGATAAAAGCTCACTGGTTAAGTAAGCTGAGTTGATTTTGATATGAGTAGATGTACGGCATCTTCTTCCTGTAGCTGCACTGAAAGCGTAAAAGCCTTTGAAGAGACCTCCCATCTTCTGCAGAAGCTTGTGTAGCACAGCTTTGTTGAGCTGCTCAGAATCATAAAACCAGCTGAAGAGACCAATCATTTAAAAATAATGGAGCACATAACGCCAACTGTTGTCGTAGGAAAAGAGGGAGACCTCGACCTTATGCTTAGAAGCGCTGGGAAGGATACACTACAAAAACATTTCTGGCATGTGTCTGCTTCACATTTGAGTGGTTATGGTATGTCTTTCTTACTCCTGCAGTAGAAATGATTTGGGGCCAGATACAGGCAAACTGGGCATCCACACTTCTCACTTGAATAATGCAGATTTTATCTGCATCTTTGCTTCATTAGAAACTCCAAGAAACTGAAGTTTTTCCTCTTGTATTTACCTATTGAAATGGTCTGTAAATAAATGAGTCTCACAGAATCAATGTTTCTTCATTGATTTTGTAGTTGGGAACATGGAGGGAATGAAAGAAGTGACATACCCAAAACAACCAGCAAGTCAGGGTTTGAGCGAGGTTTGTGGGACTCTAAGCTGCATCTCTCTCCTGTATAAGAATGCTACAGACCTCTGGATTTAACCTAGAGAATGATGACTTGGAAAAGGCTTGGAAGATAACTGTGCAAGAACAATCCATAGAGAAACACTTCTCAGAATTATTTTCAAGTTCTTACAGAAAAATCCTTCTGTCACCAGAATGACTTTTTGTTCTGAGTTTCTTTTATCAGTGCCTCTAATTGCAATTGAGCGACACGTAAAAGAAGACACACAGTGGGTCTCTAAGTTGATGTACCTTTAGTTATTCTGCTTCCTGAATTCCAATGGGGAGCAGTGTTATCAGTAATATATAGCATAATTGCTTACGTGTAAATCTGCTGATAGGCAGAGAGGGAAATAGATAAAAAAACAGTTCCAACACTTAAAGAGCAGAAACCACCCTATTTACTGAAGTCTTTCAATAGGAGGAGTCATGAATTGCAGAAGCTTGTATACAGCTTTGGTTTCTCCTTCCTACTCGCTGTGTTACTTACTTCATTAGTGGCATTCAGTTAGGTTAGAAATCTAGCATGCTAAAAGGAAACATGCAATTTGTCACTTGTCTGTGGATTTTGCCTATCACTTTTCTCCGTTTCCATGTGCTGAAATTGTGTTTCTTCATCTGTTTGATATCCTGGGTGAAATCAGGTAAGAACCATTCGATTATTCTTTATGATGAATTCTTCGCTTTTATTCAAGCATTAAAAAAAGGAGTATTCCTTCATTGGAGTTGACCAAAATATTTATACCTTGTGATTTATGCCTCATGGAGCAGACAATTAGTAAAGAGTATTTGATCACTTTGAAACTGAGACATAGGTTTTCATTTTAAAACAAATAGAACAAAGCCTGATACTTTATCTCTGGCTGTACTTTGCACCCAGACACACTCAGGTATGTGCACTTTGTACAAAGTAAAGAGGTAATTGTGAAATAGTTTTAACATAGTAGCATAAGCTTATTGTTTACTGCTGATCTGTTAGGTTGACAGGTCTTCAAGCTATGGCTTATGCTTTAAATAGTAAAATTTAGTTACAAGGAAGTCAGTGTGCACTTAAGATTTTTCCGTTTTCAACCACTGAAGATACTTATAACAGACCTACAGAGGAAAGTTAAAACTGTTTTATATAAATTGTGTTAAACTGTGCATGTGACAGCCCAGTGCCTATCTATATGTTCTGATCATACAGAAAAGTGTATGTGAGTACTCCCACAAGTGTGCACAAAGGGCAGCTGGGTATTCCTTCCAGTAAGCAATCAGAAATAAAAGTTTGAAAAACCTCCCCTTAATGAATCCTTACCAAACTATGCAATGTATTAAATCTAGAAATCTATTTACAGTACTTACCTAATTCCACAGTAAAGACATCATCTTTTCTTTCTTCGTCTATTTACTTTCACAGAATAACTGCTGTCTGTCATGGTTTAAGTCCAGTCAGCCACGTAGCTTGCTTGCTCACTCCCCTCCTTCCTCCTCTCTCTGCTCCCAGAGGAATGGGGAGGAGAACTGAAAGAATGTAACTCCCACAGGTTGAGATAAGAACAGTCCAGTAACTAAGGTATGACACAAACTACTGCTGCTGCCACCAATAATGATAATGATAAGGGAAGTAATAAGGGAAGATAATACAACCACTCACCACCCAGCGACCAATACCCAGCCCAGACAAGCAGTGATCTCACCCTTCTGAGTAACTGCCCTCCAGTTAATATAGTAGGCATGACATGCTGTGGTATGGAATACCTCTTTGGTTAGTTTGGGTAAGGTGTCCTGTCTCTGCTTCCTTCCAACTTCCCTTCCTCCCTGGCAAAGCATGAGACTCAGAAAGTCCTTGATCAGACTAAACATTCTAAGCAGAAGCTAAAAACACTGGTGTTATCAGCACTGTTCCCAAGCTAAAAGTCAAGACCACAGTGCTGCACCAGCTACTAAGGAGAAAAATGACCGCTACTGCTGAACCCAGGGCACTGTTATTTTACAGTCATAAGTAAATGAGTTGTTTCCCTTTGATGTTTGCCAGCTAGTAAATAGGTTTTGTCAGTTAAATTATTCTCTTGTCTGTTCCACAGACAGCACTGCTTTGTGTTGCTGTCGTTGCACTGCCTTTAGAAGAATTAATTCTTATTTTTACCAATCAAATGATAAGAATTCAAAGCATTTAAATGGATATGTTCAACATTATCTTAGCATAACTCTTTTCTATGTTAGAAATGTAGGAGTGAATTGTATGGATCAGTGATTAAACTTGGATTTAAGAAGAATATTAGGCAAAAATGACTTTCATATTGTAGGTTTGAATCTGAATAGCAAAAATGTAATCATAGAATCACAGAACAGTTAGGGTTGGAAAGGACCTTGAGGTCATCTATCGAATAGCTGGTTTTTATTTCACCTATGTATATGACATTTATGTAATAGAATTGTATTCTAGATTTATCATTGTTTATCATTATATGAAAGCTAGAAATTAAATGTGATACATTCCATTAATACCTCAGGATCATTTCATATGTGTGATATTTTGCCAGGTTCTTTATTATTTTTGTTAAATTCAAGGCAATTGCAGCTGCTCAACTTTCAGAACTTCTGCTTGGATTTAAACCGAAAGAGAATAGATTGAGATAAGCTCTTTGGCACAGGTTTTTCCTTGTGAGGGTGGCGAGGCACTGGCACAGGTTGCCCAGAGAATCTGTGGCTGCCCCATCCCCGGCAGTGTTCAAGGCCAGGTTGGATGAGAGTTGGAGCAATCTGCTCTAGTGTGAGGTGTCCCTGCCTGTGGCAGAGGGTTGCAACTGGATGACCTTTAAGGTCCTTTCAAGCCTAAACCATTCTGTGATTCTATGATAAGTCTGATCAATGAAATGAGTTGCCTTCCTGTATCACTAGTCAGTTAATAACCTGCACAGTAATCTCAGTTAAATTTACTTAAATTATTCAGTGTCTAAATGAAGAGAACAGTGATATTTCTATTGAAATATAATTAAGCCTAACTTTTCCCACATGTAATAATTTTAGGTATTGTGATGAAAATAAGACATGAAACTTTTGTCTGGTTGATTTGAGGCGGACTGTTTCAGGCTTTTTCTAAGCCTCTGTAACTTCAACCTTGCTCTAGTTGCAAATATCCATTATTTTTTGTGATGTCCAGTCCAGAGGTAACTGGTCCAGTCATTTGGTATGGTTTCATATGGCTTGGCCATATATGAGGCCATATATGAGATGATTAGTCTAATTCCCTGAGTGAATTAACATTTCTAGTGTCTTTACTGGATGCTAGGTGCTTCAGTTCATATTGTTGTGTTTTGTATAGCTTTGATTAGATTTGCTTTATGGTATCAAATACATTTTTCAGATACCTTGTAACCCACACACACACACCCTTCAGAGCTTTATCAACGGATGAGGGCTTGCTGGCTGTCTCAGATGTGCAAATGTTGTGGCTTCAGTTCTTCCTGCTTGGTGGGAAAAGGAGAAGAGCAACATCTGCTTCTCCTTGCCCCAAGAAGTTCTGAGGAATTCAGTTTATTTTAAAATTCTTTTTTAAGGAACCGAGCAGGTACTATTTCTACTTTTGCTTTCTAGAAGTTGACTTGTTTTACAAAGTTGTTAATGAGAGAAGAATTGAGGAAGGTGTCATCACAGATCAGCTAAAAGCCTTGCACAAAGTAGTGTAGCCAAGAAGTCAAGAGATGAGCCTGTATTTCTTTGGACATAAACCAGCTGACACCATAGAGAAGGTAAATAGGCCACATAGAAGAGCTGTGACAAGCGTCAGTGTTGTGCCTAGAATCCTAAAGTGGCTTATCCACACAATGTGACCTCAGCAGCCAAAGGTTACTTTTTAAAGGGTTAACTTTTGACTTTGATAAGAACAGTCTTTTTAGGCTCTTCTGAAAACCACCTTCCTCTTGTTGATCCTGACTGGTTTATAGCTTAACTTTGTATACAATAGCTACCTGAGTACAGCAATCATAGAATCATAGAAGAGTTAAGGTTGGAAAGGGATTTAAGATTATTTAGTTCCAAGCTGCAGCTACAGGTAGAGTAATCTCACACTAGACCACATCACCCACGGCTCTGTCCAACTTGGCCTTGAGCACTGACAGGGATGGAGCATTTACCATTTCTTTGGGCAACCTGTTCCAGTGCCTCATCACCATCACAGTAATGTGAAATAACAGTTTTCTTGTGCCAGTATGCACATTGACCTTACAGATTCTTATTTGTTCAGACTCAGAACAGGATACTTTATCCTCTTTCTTTGTTTCTTGGCAATAGTGTCCTTACAATGATCCAAAATTAGGGAAAGGGTCTGGGTCATGCCAGTACTGTCAGGCAACTGTTTCTTCCTGCTAGAACAAACAATGAGGGTAAGGATTGGAAACTTTGCTACCCTGGCCAAAAGAGGAAGAAATGACCACAGCGGTTTTCCTGTCCAAACAATGCACACTAGTTGTGAAAAAGTTTTGAGAACCTAAATTTGGTGGTTTTAAGCAAAGAATCTTATCAACACTGACTACTAGTTCATATTAACTACAGAGAAAATACTGTTCAGGAACAATTACAAAGGTTGATTTTATATTAGAAGGGTTCAGAGAAGCATAGTGGTATTTGCAGTCAGTAGTTAAGCTGTGTGCTATTCAGTGCATATTCTGGCACCGTATTCCAAAGGTCTAGAGTGAAGAAAAAGGAAGCTCTTCACTTTTAGTGGAAAAATGTGGAAGAAAAAGTGAAAAGATGGTATTTCAGGTGCTATTTCAGGTGATCTAATTCATCGAATGACTGTCCAACACTTTTGTCTTTTTCAGATGAGAAGGAAAAATGTCCTGAATTTACAGATCTTAACATAGGCAATGCTCTGTCTGGAACAGAACTCCAAGTCCAGTTACTGCTGTACACAAGGGAAAACCCAAATTGTTCTGAGAGGCTCATTGAACATGATGTTGCTGCATCTGAATACCTTAATACCTCCAAGAAAATTGTCTTTGTTATTCATGGCTTCCGACCGACGGGATCTCCACCAGCATGGCTAGGTGACATAAAGAAGTTTTTACTGTCTTCAGAGGATATGAATCTTATTATAGTTGATTGGAATCGTGGTGCTACAACTGTGAACTACATATCTGCTGTTGACAACTGCAGAAAAGTTGCAGAAATACTGAAGAGCTATATTGACCAGATGCTGGTAAGGCAGAGAGTTGTATCTGCTCTGAATAACTTTAAATAGCAGAGTTTGGCTGAGAATGGATATATAAAATATCTCTAAAGAGAAGTACAGTGAGCAATATTAAATGACATTTCTTTACCAAAGTATTTACTAAGTTTGCATGTAGTTATTACTGTGTATCTTAAATTTCATCTGAGTTCTTATTTCCCTCTCACTAAAGAGTGCTTCTAATTTCTTTTGTCAAGCTGGAAGTTTTAGGTCTTCTGGAAAGAGTGAATGCACTAGTGGGGAGGTGAAGTGAGAGATGTCCATATAGTATGCAGCATTAAGATTTTACAAAAGCATTGCTTTTTTTACTATTAAACTACTACTATTAAAGTTTTTAAATGAAAAAGAAATCACTGACAGATATAAATATTTGTTCTCACATGGTATAAACTTTGTGATTCTAAAGGGAGTTGCTAAAACAATTGTTGATGCCAGTGGTCTTAACTGGGCTTTGGATTTATTGCTTAGTCAAATGAACAAAACTAATGCATATCATTGTTAGATTTATCACTTGATTTTTCTTCTCACTACTTCTTTTCACAGCCATTCTCAGAAATTTTGAATGCTGTGCAGTAAGAAAACATTTATGAGGAATTTGAGCTAAAAAAAATAGTTTTGAGAAAGGCTGGGGTGAAAGAAGAGAAAGCCGATCAGAATCTGTCCTCTGGGACTGGGTATAGTGAGAACAAGTCGTAATATGTAAATCTATTATTAAAGAATAGACAAAATAGGACTATAAGAATAGTTTCCAACCCAGGGTGGGTTGAAGAAGTATATTTAGCAGTTGTGCAAGTTATCAAAGTAGTGGTCTTGGGGTATATTGTGTCCCACAGCTATCACCTGCATACTTGCAAGCCATTGTGAGGCATTTGTTAATCCATTCTGAGACACATTAACTTACCAAATCCCACATAACATCCCATGACTTTGCAGAGATTCCAACAGGTCTGCTGACAGTGTTTCAGAGTTCTTCAGTAGTTTTGGTTTTGTTCTGTTTTGTTTTCTAAGTACGACCTACTTTGTAGAATGGGCATCCTAAGGCATTCCTTCAGGTGTGCATTTTGTACCATTATTCTGCAGTTCTGCGCCGTAAGTCTTTGTTGATGGTATTATGGGTTTAATCTATTTTGTTGGGAGGATAAGGCAGAGGAAGATAGTTTATTACTTTTTTTTCCCTAGTTCATAGTTTTGGTTCATCTTTCTTGTATCTGGTAAATGTCTTCCCCTTCCCTTCCCTGCTCCCCTTCTAACTAAGGTGATATTTTGGAAGAAATGTGACTCAAGCTTCCTTTTTATATGTTTCTAGTCAAAGAATTTCATAACTGTTAAACTGTTTAACTAGTACAGAATGACAAATTGACAAGAACTTTGTAATTTTCATTTGTTTCTAAAGTTAGAGAAATGACTTTGGGTACTGAGAGAAAGCAAAAACTAAACCAGTCTACTGATATCTGTTCACTTGACTGTGTGACTATGGCTTTGTTTAGTGGTTGATTTTTTTTTTCCCTAATAGGTGAATGGAGCTTCTCTTGACTCTATGTATATAATTGGAGTCAGTCTTGGGGCTCATATAGCTGGTTTTGTTGGCCAGAAGTATAATGGGAAGCTTGGCAGGATTACAGGTAAGGCTTTTAATCCTGATATATGTATTCTGATGTACCTTGTATCATTGTCGTAGCTGCAAATCACATAAATGCTAGCCCTGAAATATCAACAAATGAGAATTATTTAGATATATATGTTGGGAAAAATGTATTCCTGAAACAAGTTCAGAAAAATGAGTAAGTCTGCCTTCAGAACATAAATTGCAGCTGCAATTTTACAGCCTGTTTACCTCTAGTCTTTTAAATGAAAATTGAGTGCTACATCCAAATGCCACTTAAGCTAAATGATATGTCTAGTTGACAGATCAAGTCAGTTGCTCTGAAGGGAAGTTCAAGAGCTCTTGGTCAGGCCACAGGAATCAGGCACAAGGATTTAGTTTCAGTTTGAAGTATCTGAACATGGTGTAGGCTTTATTCATTGAGCTATCTTGTATGGGGAGCTCAGATGAGTGTGAAACCTGTGAAGGGACGCATAAATATTACCTCATACTTGTTGCATGATCAGTATTGCCATCTGCAGGGTTTGTGCTGTTGTGGTTTAACTCCAGCCAGCAACCAAACCCCAGCCAGCCACTCACTCGTTCCCCCCCCCCTCCCCCCAGTGGGATAGGGATGAGAAGCAGAAGAGAAAAAGTGAGAAAACTCATGGGTTGAGATAAAAACAGTTTAAACAGGTAAAGCAAAAGATGTGCGTGCAAACAAAGCAAACAAGGAGTTCATTCACCACTTCCCATGGCAGGCATGTGTTCAGCCATCTCCAGGACAGCAGGGCTCCATCATGCATACCAATGACTTGCAATGACAAATGCCATCACTCCAAAAGTCCCCCCACTTTCTCCTTCTTCCCCCAGCTGTATATGCTGAGCATGACACCATACAGTATGGAATATCCCTTTGTCAGTTGGGGTCAGCTTTCCTGGCCGAGTTCTGTTCCAACTCCTTGTGCACCCCAGGCTACCTGCTAGTGGAGTGAAGAGCAGAAAAGGGCTTGGCTCTGTGCAAGCGCTACTCAGCAGTAACTAAAACATCCCTGTGTTATCAACACTATTCCAAAATACAGCCTCATACTAGCTACTATGGAGAAAATTAACTCTACCCCAGCCAAAACCAGCATAGGTGCATACAGTGAACACAGGAATACCCTCAATGTGGATACATCTTTCAGGAGTGCATGAAGTTTAGGTTTAACTTTTAGGTGCTGGTTCCTAGGGCAGAAGCCATAGTGCTGACTCGAGTGCACTTGAGGCTCCAGATACTTCATGAGGTGAAAGAGCAGAACACACTGCAGCTAGTGTGTTGAGAGGGAAACTGACTTAAGCTAACTCTCAGAAAAGATGCTAAAGGGAGAAGAGACTGTTGGAGCCTGATAGTGTTTAGGATTTAGAGAGCAGCTGTTTTCAGACTGAAAGGAGGCAATTACCTCTCCTTGAGATTTATAGCTCCAAACCTCTCTTCAGAGTACTAAAGTAATTTGTTTCCAAAAATGTAAGAGCTGGAAGCAAGCCTTAACAAAGGGCATTAGACACTTTGCACCACTTTCTACAGTAATCTGACAATTAGGGCATTTTCTAAGAGGGTGACAGGCTCCAGCTATATTCCATTTGTTAAGATTACTCAATTATGCTTTGCACAATTCCCTAGAGTTTGTTTGCATCACTGGTTGAGGGCAGACTTGACTACAGTGGTAGGCTAGCAGGTCTGTGTCTTCTCTGTACAATAAGTAGATCCATGTAATTTCTGAACTCAGGTGCTCTCGGGTAAATGGAATTATATGAGATATTTCAACCACCTTCTTATAATTATGGAGATGGATAAATAAAGGCCAAGGTTGACTAGTCTGAACACACAAGGATTATAACCTTTTATGAGACTGTTTTGATACTTTCAAACAAGTTGAGCTGGTGGCCCAGATTATTAGAAATGTTGGAAAAATTATATATTTTTTTTTTAAAGATAAAGTTATTTTTTTCCTCACTGTTTGAAGGTTTGAAAAGTATAAAACTAGTTAGTGTACTAAATCAATGACCTTTGTCACCTGGGGTACCATGAATGCAAATTGCTGGCATTCCATGATGCTCTGTGGTAGTATGGGACTTGATTGTCTTGATCTTGAGAGAGAATCTTCCTAGACTAGTTCTTAAAGCACATCTGGAAGTTAAATCATAATATAATTTTAGATAATCTAAGGTCATACAATATCCCTGTCCTTTAGTCAGTGAGAATGTAATTAGGAGTCATTGAAGTGTAGGAATATGTTTTGCCTTGACAGTTTCATTTTCCATGTTTGCTGCTTTTTCCTTTCCTCACTTTGTCTGTGCTTTTGTTGTCGAGAAAATAGGAGCAGAGCAAACCTCAGCTAACAATTTCACTTTTCAGTAAGGACAGAAATTACCATCTTGAAATTTACCAGGCTTCAGGGTTGCATGGCAGTAATTTCCTATCCCTAAATGAATGAGAATCCGCAGTGTTTGTATTTCTCAAGATTTGATCCCTAATGCTGTTGGCTTATCTTCATCTGGGGAAGTGGGAGATAAGCACAGTGAATTATGGAGAGAGAGAAATTCAAAGAGGTGGATTGATCAGTCTTGTTGTAGGAACGCTCCATTTGCTTAGCACGTTGAAGAATGGAAACTTAGGAACTGTACTGGGTTTTATTTTTAGTATTATCCCAGGAATATGAAGAGTCACTGAAGAGTAGTGCTTAAATAGAATCATAGAATGCAGGTCTTGTATATGTCTGCAGAACCAGACCCCAGGATTTGTAATGCTAGTGTTATTTTTTTTTTAGGTCTTGATCCAGCGGGTCCTTTATTCACTCAAGAACCACCAGAACGGAGACTGGATAGAACTGATGCGCAGTTTGTTGATGTAATCCATTCAGATACTGATGGTAATGACTAATGGTAATAGCTTTCCTATTTCAACTTGAGGAAAGGCAGGAAAGCAAAAGAGAAAGGATATTTCAATAGCATATTTTGTGTTATCATGTAGATTGCTGTGCTGTTGCTTTCTAACATTCTCTATACTTTTGAAATCATACTGTATGTTATTATACCTATTCATCAAACGAAATTGAAACCCAGCTTTGCTAGTAACTTAAGCAGTGATGAGCTCTTTTGTTCAGTTCTCACATAAGTAGCTAGGTTATTGAGTAAGTGAAGCTTGATGGCTGAACCTGAAAATATTGAAATAACTTTTATGTCCAATAACAAACTGAAGACATATGTAAAGAATCTGATAGTCATGAGTCTATTTAATGTAATGCTAAAGTAGCAATAACACCAGTCATTTATGTCTTGTTTGTTATAGTATATTCCTTCTGAATACGGAAAGAACAAATCCGCACATTGAGTAAAGCATGCCTGTTATACTGGTTTATGATACTGCCACTTCCAAAATAGTTCAGCATTTAACATTCTTTTGCTGTGCTGGTGCGCATGAACATAGCAGTTGTAAGCATGTGATTATCACTGAATTAGTCCTTTCTGAGGCAGCCCATCTCAGTTGTATCATGTTAGTACACTACAGATCCAGTGCTTAAAGTTGTAAAACACATTACTCTAAGGTTAAAACAGAGAATTGTAAATGCTCATCCATGCTATAATCTGGTTTAATGTTTTCCTCAGAATCATAAGTAAACCTTTCACACCTACCATACTCATCGCAGTATTTGTATAGTTTCATGCCAGATTCTTTCATAATATTGAAAATTAAGCTTTTTACTATATTAATTTATATATGAATCTTTAAAAAACCTGTTTTTTAATGTTCATATTATGCGAATAAAGATCAGCTGTGGTAAAAAGGAAGACATGTAAGATTGAGTTAAAGCTACATATTGTCTTTTATGGAGCAGATACAGATTTTTCTGCTTTGATGTATTGCTTATATTAGTGTAGCTCAAAAATCTAATGTTGTATGCAAAAAAATGGAAGATCTTACTGTAACAAAAATTATATTGGGAAAGAATTTTGTTTACTAGAAAGAACATTAATTTTGTTGCTTTCTTTGTGGAAATAATGTCTGAACAGTTGCTTCTTTTTTTTTCCTTTTTGTTTTGTGGCAGTAAGGATCTTAACATAAATTTTTATACATCTGTGTACAGCATTCCACATCTGTATAATTTTCCTAAACAGGAAAAACCATCTTTTTTATATGTGTTTTATGATTTTAACTCATAACATGGCTTCCATTTACAGAACAAAAGAACAGTATAGCTGCAAAATTTTCCTTTAAGATATTTTGTAAGGAATATAATGATAAATAATTGACTGGATAGTTCTGCTTATGATTTTAATTTCTGATATTTTTAATTTCTAGCACTAGGTTTCAAGAAACCTTTAGGAACCATTGATTTCTATCCAAATGGAGGAACGGATCAGCCTGGCTGTCCACAAACAGTATTCAGCGGTAAATGCGAATGCATTCAATTAATGAGAAAAGACTAGGGTCAAATCAAAAGAAGTTAAGCTGAATTCAGTGGACACTGCAAGTATTCATTAATATGGGAGCTGGGGCCACTGGATTCTTTCTTTTCCACCCCCACTGAGCAAATGAGAAATAACAAATACATTAGACATCTTTTTTTTTCGTATTTTCCTATGAGCTTACATATTCCACCATATTATTATTGGCATGATAGAGTAATATTATTATATATATGCAATTAACATATAGTGTTCATTATTATTCTGTGTTTATATATGACTAGGCATGGGGGAAGATGTTTGTGTCCAAGTGGTTTGCACAGGATCACTTGCATATGACATGGAAGGCAGGGCTTTCAAGTCTTCGCTGTCTTAGATTCCACCTCATTGGCAGTGATGAACTAGGGTTTGATGGGTCCTGCAGGCTCTAGGATGAAAAGAGGTTTACAACATGATCTTTTGCTGCAGAATTTTGCTTATTTCAGCCTCCAAAATCTTAAGTAGGGCTACTATCCATTGTTGGGTTTTTTTTTCACTCTTTTTGCATATGTTCACATCTGTCTATGTTTCTATTGCAGCACCACTAATCTGCATAGCGGTGCTACAAGTTAGAGCTGCTGCAAAAGCATAGGGCATCCACTTCTATGTCTGTGAGTGTGGGAGAATTCCTTAAGACTCAGGATCATCTTCATCTGTACAGTTCTCATAGCTTGTTCTGCTAACAGAGGAAGGAATTTTATTAGCTCCCAAAACAACCAAGAGAGAATTTCTGAAGTATTCCTTATGGTAATTTTCCCACCAAAGTGTTCTGTTATGGATGCAACAAGGCAAATTTTAACTCATGTTTTCTAGCAAAAAAAATTTGTAAATCTGATGTAATCTGGGAGACTATTTCTGAAATATGAAACCTTTAGATTTTTCTCTGTACATATAATATAGTCTTCAATTTTTTTCTTGTGTGTGTGTGACCATTCAATTGGTGGTCAACTAAGGAAAGAAAAAAAGCAGGGCTAGCCAAGAATGACTCAGGTAAATGGGATTACTTTGATAACACATTCTGTTTTATGAAAATAAAAATTATTACATATTCTCTGAGTATTTATTTTTTTCTTTCCTGAAGGAATTCAGTATTTTAAGTGTGACCATCAAAGATCTGTCTTTCTCTTCTTATCATCTTTGAAAAGAAGATGTGACATAGTAACATATCCTTGTGACTCTTACTTTGATTTCAAGAGAGGAAAATGTGTAGATTGTGAAGCTTTCCAGCCAATGTCCTGTCCAATACTGGGTAAGTCTTGTGAAATCTGCTCTAAGCTGGGTGAGAGTTTCCAGGAAATACAACCTAGTTCTTTCTGGAGCCACTCCAGAGATCTGTAGTGTCATGTTAAGGGATCTGTAGAGACTGATCATATGCAAAGCTGCATACTGCTTAAAGTAGTTTAAAGTTTATGGCTTTGTCTGCTTTACAGTTATCTCTGCTAGACACAGGTGCTGAGTGTTCCTAATCTTGATCATTATACTTTCTAGTCTGAAATGAGCTCACAATGTATTTCCTTTCTACAGAGAAACTGCAGCTTCCTAGCTCATCACTTTCACAGGCTTTCACGGCGTGTTACCATCCCTAGAGTACCTGTGGATTTTATTGAAAAGTTATAATGTTTATAGCGCCTTCATGGTTTCTCTGGCTCTTCTTTTGTAATCGAGCTTTTATTTGGAGGGGGTTTTAGTCTTTTGGAATTTTATTGCTTTTAGAGAGGATCTGGGGACACTTTAAAGAGAGCTACAATAGTGTGAGCATTTCCTAGTTGGCAGAGTTTTCTTATGAATAAATTTTTAAAGTAAGATGTTAACTTTCAATACATTCCTTGTGTTTTTTTACATCCTTTTATTGGGATGTACACCTATATGAGTTAGATTAGGCTTGAAGAAAAAAACGTAGTCAGAAAGATCTGTGTGCTGTTTTATAATAAAACCCAACTGTAATGGGATCTTATAGTCAGACAGAAAGATTCCAAGACTACCCTAGCATGGTTATTAGCCATGCCTAATGCACTTACAACTATTGGCCAAGCTACTCAGGGAGAAATATTTAAACACTCAGATGTCACGTATGTTTTAGTCCTTCTGCAAGCTTTCCTGCTTGCTGCCTTCCAGCAGGGGCTCTGCGGCCTGGAACTAGCCCTCATTGTTCAGTCTAGGTAGTGAAATTAAGAGGGAGATAATAAAATCAGCCATTTTGAAAACAAGGACTGTTATCAAACCCCCAAAGAAAGTAAGCATAGAAATGTATAACCTAAAAGTTCTTTCTACATTATATTCCTGAGGTAAAGAGGCTTACAGAACCTAACATCTTATTAAAGAGCAATTATAATTGTAGACTAAAGGGTTTAAAATACTTATTTTAATGATTCAAAAAAGAAAGGAAGAAATTTTACCTAATTTGAAGCTGTTCTCTACCTGTTCTCTGCAAATATGTGGGGTACTTTCGGGGGTTTGTTTTTATTACCTCTGCTGGAGTTTACAAGCACTATTTTTTTGAGTTAGTACTCTAGATTAAATAGATTCCAACTGTTATAATTTTAGTGATACTAAACTATTAGAAGAATTAAATTCTTGCATACCAAATCCTATTATACTCAGGGAATTCCTGTATTTTCCAAGTCAATTTGCTTTGTCAGAGAATATTTAAGAAAATGAAAGACAAATCTGTCACTTTGGGTGAGATCCTTTTGTACAATTATGCGTGTATTGTAATTCTGCTGAATGTCTGAAATTAAATAATTAAACTTTGGATTTCAGGTTATTATGCTGATAGATGGCAAAAACTGTTAATCCCAAACAGTTCACCAACGAAAGCTTATTTTGATACCACGGACCAAGACCCATTCTGCAGTGAGTGACTGAATACATACATAATGAGCTCTTTATGAAATGGCTGTTGTTTGTTAGCTGATAGCTGTTATTTGTTAGCTGATCTAGGCTGAAAGCATGTTAAGAGTAGAAAGTTATTGTTAGCTGGTGTGTAAAATGGTGTAATAAACCATGAGCTAAGTGTCAGTTTGCAGACTAGAGGAAGAAGAATGACTGTGGCAGAAGAGTAAGTAATAATGAAAACATTAAAAGCAATGGGATGGGCTGCCAAGAGGAAGAAGGAAGCCAGAAAAATGAGAATCAAGTAACAGGGAAAAAGCTGGACTGAGAGAACCTGCTTAAACTGGGTCATTGCTGCAATTTTCAGAGGGCAAAAAATGAGAGATTGCCGTGGGTGGGAGACAACAAAGAGACACCTCTACGTTCCACCCCAGAAGGAGAGCACCACACGGTCAACTAAAGCTAGTCCGGCTTTTAAAAGTCCATTTCTTCCTCGTAGTAAAACAGTGGAGGGAAAACAGCTTCAGTGTTATACTCTGGAGGAATGAATTCTCAAGGCATGGGCTTTAGCTGCATCAGTTTAGATATCTAAATATACATGTAGAGGTCCAGTTTAGATTTTCATTCAATTTCTTTTATTAGTAGACTCTACTATCACAGGTAAATGTTAGCATACGTTTCTAATTGGCTATGTTTAAGGTTCTTTGATTTGGGGTATGGTGATAGGCTTATGGAGAATTCAAGTCAAATCAAGTTTTCCCATTAGCTTTTTCCATTGTCTTGGCAAGTTTTGTGACCAGGGATTGAATGTCTCTTTTTATAGTGATAGTCATGCTTACTTACATCACAGTTTCTTCCAAAGGGCTGAGGAGAGGCTAACAAAGATGTGATGGATTTTATGTAAATCAACTCCTATTCCCAGTGCTCTTTCAGCTCAACCCAAATCTGCTACCACTGTTTTTCCCTGCTCTTGTCTGCTTGGACTTTGCCCCTACGTACTCTCAAGGCTGCAGAGGCCTATAGGTCTGTCTCCTTATTCATACTTCTAGCAGAAAAATGTGCTTTGAAGTAAAGAATCATTATTCCTATTGTCAACTAATGAATACTTTCAACAGGGTGATAACAACAACTGTATTCTGTTAAGGTCATTCCTTGCATCTTATTATTTCCTGATTCTTTTTGCAGTGTATAACTACTTACTGGATATTACTACCTGGAATAAAAGCATTAGGAGAGGTTTCATTAAAGTTAAATTAACTGACTATTCTGGAAACACAGTAGAATCAGAGATGAATAGGTATGTTGTGATTTGTCTCTGAATCTTTTTAATCACTTTATAGGACTAATTTTCTATGTTTCCTAAACCTTTAACTTGTTAAGTTATAAGTCAAAAAGTATCATGAGATTGTTAAGACTTTCCCACAGCTCCCTTCTGGATATAGCTTACTGTCAGAGGCAATGGTGCTCACACGGAAACGGTCCATTTATGAATTACCATAGGTGCTTACATGGTGCAGGTTTGAATTCAGTTCTAGGTGTCCTTGTTCTGAATGCTCAAAGTCGATACATCTCATAAGATTTCTGAACTTAATAATAAATTCTTAGTAGCAATGAATATTATTCATCTAACTCACCCCTGACTCAAAATATCATTTTTCTTTAGTGAAGCTTCAACATTTCAGCAATATAAAAGAGTTAAAATACTAACTGGATTTTACCAAGACCTTGACAAAATATCAAAAGTGTCTTTGACCTTTTCTACGAAGACTGTAATAGGACCAAAACACAAGCTTAGAGTTCTCCAGATGAGGATGAAGTCTGTCAATAATCCAGAAAGGTAAGTGTCACATCTCAAAATTGTGTATCAACTAAACTGCTCGGGATGTTTCCTCAGAAATGTGTACTTCCCTTTATTGACTTTTTTAATCATGTATTCCCAGATGCATGAATGTCCTTCTCATCCTACTAGGATCAAATTTATCAGGTGGAAGAGTTGCTCTATACATCAGCATTTGGTGCACAGCACCCTTATACATGTAGATGTCACATATGCCGCTTGTTACAGAAGGCTGCTGCTGCTGTCTGGTCACCATGTGTTTACAAGGACCACTTATGTAGACCAGCCTGACTTATACCCACACGGTTAAGTTCTCTTCCAGAAGATAAATTCTATTAAGAATTTTTTGACCTAAATCATGCGTTCATACACAGCTTTTCACACATAAAATGGAACGCTTCAGCTACTTGTGTTACTGGAATAGGGTTTTGGTCTTGTTGCCGAAGGTAAAGACCTTCCAAGAACAAAACCTGTGCTTGCTTACACTAAAAATGAAATAATCTACTTTTTTTAATAATTGTGTCGTTAATAAGCTTATATAATTATTAATTATTTCTGCTTTAAATTATTTCAGCAGTATTGCCATACGTTCATTATTTTAAATCTCCAGAGTTACTTGTACCATAGCACTACCAATTACATTTAATGTTTGCATCTTGCGAAAATAATGTATTAGATGGAATAGGTAGGTATTATCCAGAAGCAGCAAGACTATCTTATATTAGAATCGTTGCATCTATTTGCTTCATATGAATGGCATATTCAACAACATCAGAATTTAAAATAAAGCCCAGTAATAGTTATCAAATAACTAATGAGTGGGAATAATATTGCAATATGAATAAGTTTAAAGTCAGTATATTTTGTGAACATTTATGGCTTTCTGATTTGGTATGTCATAATAGCCTAGTAGGAATTGGGTATGATCCTTTGTAAACATTATGAAACCATGTTAAATTAATCTACTATTTTGTATTTACTAGAAAAGAAGGGAAGATAGGTGGGATAGACTTAGGAAGAAACAGAACACTGGGTAATCAAAATAGTACCCCAGAATGAATACCCATTAACATGTTGAAGACCATAAGTCTCAAGCTATCAGGTGAAGTGGCATGATTTTATTGAAAAGCAGGTGGTGGTAAGAGATAGTAAAAGCTCTAAATCATATTGCAATTTTTTTTCTCAACCTGATGGTGGTAAAAAAGAAGATACATTTTATGCAACCGTATCAACATTCAGTACTTTTTCAGTTAATGACCTAGCAAATACGGAAGTTCTTCAGCCAGCAGACCTTACAGTTTTGAGTTTCCATTCCTGTTACTCTGACTCTTGTCAATTTTAAAGTAAGGTGCACTTGATTTACTTTAAAGTAGGAACCATTAAAATCATTCATATGGAGCCTGAGCAGATGGCAGTCATATAAGCACATTAGATACTTTCAGATGGCAATGGAAAATAGTGTTTTAAATCAGCTTGTGAAGGTAATTTAAATACAGATGTTACAACACTATTGGTTCATATAATTATGTAATTGCTCATTGTAATTATAGATACCTCTATTTACCTTATTTGGTTACATGTAATTACAACAATTACTTGAATACAGGATAATCACCTAGAAACTGCATTAAAAATATTTAAATTATCCACATAATAAAGTAGGAGATAAATCCAGGGGACTGGTGCCAGGACAAAAGACAACAGAAATCTCAGGCTCCCCAGAGATGCAGACAGCGGGAGTCTGAGGAATATCACCGACCAATTGTCTACTGGGCTGGTCCATTATTCACACAGATGGTATGTGAATGTGAAAATGTGAAAAGGTACATATAATTTTTAGATTCTTCTACTGGTCTCCAAGATAAATCCTTCCTGCTTGCTCATAAGGCTAGGAAGTTTTCCAAACTTCTACATGTCCAGGTGTCAGTTGTCCTAAAAAGCTTTTGAACCTGTCAGTCACTCAACACTCAATTGGTGGATAAAGTGAAGGTCTTAAAGATACTTTGTCCAGCCACCTTTGGGTTTCTTTAATGAAAAGAACAGGAGTAATAAAGAAGATCTTACTAGTACCTTTACTGAACACGAGAGTGCGGCATGCTCTTGGTTTTTAGTAGACAGCAGGTAAGCCACAGGGAACAGTGTAAGCCACACATAACAATTGTGTTTTGCTCCTTGTCAGTGAACTGGAGAACTTGCTCCTCACTCAGTACTACTCTCCCATAAGACATTCCTGGTACTCAGTAATCACAAGCTTAGATGGATTGCACTTCAAATGAGATAGAATATGTTAAAAATCATATGTTTTTATTTCTAGTATTTATCATTATGGCTTGTCTAAGCACTGTGTCCGCTGTGGCTAGATAAAGCCCTTCCCAGGGGATGACTGCTGCTGGGGAGCTGGCTACGTTAACACATTGTGCTGCTGGGTTGCAAATGTGCTAAAATACAGCATCATATTTTTATGTGAGATGAAGAAAGTCAACTCAGGAAATGGTTGCATATAATAATCTTACATTGTTACAGCTGGAAATTTGCCCTGTGAATTCTTCCACAGTCTTTTGTAAGCACTGTTGAAATACTAGCAGTTTCTGTGGGTTTTACGTCTTTTTTTCTCCCTGTGGAAAAAAAAAATAGTAAACTATTGAATTAAAATCAAAAAAAGTTGTGGATGAAAGTCTGGATGAAATTCTATTCTTTGCATTATATAGAATACGAGAATTTGTCTTGATACTTTCAGTCATAAAATCTAGTCTTAGCTTTATAGAGACCTTACAAAGTTTCAAATCCATATATAGAAATCTGACAGTCCTTTCACATACAGACAGGTAGAGACTTGACTTGTTGGAAATCTCACACTAATGGGCAACAACAGAAAGGTTTGGCAGGATGCTCTTTCTCAGGCTTTGTCCTTTAGCTGTTTCACCAGTCCAAGGTGGATTATGTTCTATAACCTTATTGTGTGTTCAGAGCAATATAGATGATAATTCTAAATAAAATAAGTATCATAGCTAGTACACTGTTAGATGTGCCATCAGAGGGTATGCTAGTTATTAGCCTGGTCAAACCAGCTCTCACCATCTATAGTAACACATGAAGGGCAAGAGCTGTGACCTATTTCTGCTCTAAAAGGCAGAGCATCTGTGTTGACCTCGAAAAGTAAGATTCTGTGTGTGTGGTTCCCTCTGTATATGCTCTTGTAGTATGATGCAGTTCTGAGTTTTCTAGGTGTTTTGATAGAAAATTATTCTCTTGAATTAAACTTTCTTACTCTTGCTGTCATTGCAACTGAATGAATTATATGATGTGGTGTTCTACTTTCCATGGTGGAATTAAAGCAGAGAAACTTCAATACCTAGGGAACTCTAAATTATTCAGATCCAGTGTTAACAAGAATTTTGCTGTTCTTGGACCATTGTTCTGAAGAATTAATATGGATGCAGATTAATAGCTTTTAAGGTGAAATATTGCATCTTCATGTTTCAGACTAATGTGATGCACTTCTTACTCATGCCACTTTGCACCATCCAGCTAATGTCCTGGTTGTTGTTCAGTGTGGCAAAACTACTCTAGGGATATGTAAAATCGGGTGTAAACTTAAACAAGATGACATTTCTTCCTGTCCTGAGTACTGTCTCTAAGAGCTGGTAAATACTGGAGATTTAATATTTCAAATACTGAAATAATTTATATTAGTGTTAACTTCTGTTGTATGCATTTTTTTTCTACTTTCTGTAGGCTGCAGCTGTGCAGATATGATTTTGTACTGATGGAGAACACTGAACTGACCTTCAAACCTATCCCTTGCCCAGAGAAAGCTACATGAAGAGAGCTTCTACTAACCTAATTTCTCTTGCAGCAGTGACATTTTGATTCTTCCTCAGCATAAGGGCTGCAATGAGAAAGGAAATGAGATAAGCTAGATTTATTTTCAGGATCTACCTGGTAATATACATTACTTGCTTTGAGTGCCTAAGGGTGAAATGAATTGTAAAGTTCAGGTATCTATGTATTTGGGAAACTTGAATAAAATAAAGGTAGTGTGGTAGAGAATGTGCAGTGGTCTATTTAGCAGTGAAGCTAACATATGAATTATCCATATGTTCTTGGCACATTATTTGTCAATTCATACATACATTTAATTATTTATTATTTGTAATGGCTTTTATATGGAAACATAATTATCTGTCTATGAAATGAATTTAATATACTGTACATGTGATCTACAGATCTAATACACAACAGTTTTGCTGTGCTGTGCTGGTTGGATAAATGAATTCACAATTTCTTATTATATAATGTCTGTCTCAGAACTGGAACAATAAGATTTGTGAGCACATATGTAATTTTTCTATTTAAATCAATTATATGACCTTTATGCTTATCGTAGATGAATATCGTTGCAACCATTGAGATTATTTTGTATGAAAGCTATGGACAGGGCAACAGTGTTTCTAAAAGTCTATTCTGAAAAGATGAACTTAAAGATTAAATAAAAGCATTTTCATTCGATTTCCATTTGGGCCTTCTGGAATTATAGCTGCTGCTCAGGTTGAGATTAATGACAGCTTTCAGCTATTGGCATGTGAACAAGAATAAGGCCTACATAAAGATATCTTCCTCCAGTTAAAAAAAAAAAAGGTTTTCCAATGCCATATTGCATTTCCTGGTGCTACTGATTGAGGAACAGATGTCAGTATTTTTCATCTCATGTGTTTAACCTGGATTTCTTGTTTAAATGCATCCTATGGACATTATCTTTTTCCTTTCCTTCCTGTGCTACTGCCATCCCTGCTTCTGACAGCAATCCTTGGTTACAACTATTACTAACTTTGTCTGAATGTCAATGGAGTGGGATGTCCAAAACCTATGAAATTTAAGTTCTCTTGGAAGTCAACAGCTGTTTTAAAAGGAAGATGGAAGATTATAGTGTCCTAAGGAAGGGAAAGCAACTTACAACTTCCCCTTTTTGTTGCAAGAGGCAGCTCCACCATGCTGGTCAGTGTGTACAAAGCTTTGAAGCAACCATTGCACATGTGTTTATATCCTAGACACAGCAGAAAAAAAAATAAAATACAGAAGTGCAGGCAGGCTGGCTCATGGACTGCAGAAAAAGAATTATTTATTCTATACAAATAATGATTACACTGCCATATGCTTTCTCTGGTGTTGTCTTACTTGGTTTTATCATTTTATTACATAGTTCTTTGTTCCTTTCCTCTGAGGGAGTCGTTAGGAGGTACACAGTACAAGACATTTTTGTCTGCTTGTATGCATGTGTACGGAGTGGGATTTATTTCTTCTCCCTTTTTGTTTTTTAGTCTTTTAAACAGCTGGTTTTCTGCTTGTTTTCTTTCTGCAGGTTTTTATCAAGCCTTGATCTCATCAACCCCATTTTCCTCTTTACCGTTCTCTGAGCCTCCTTTCTTCCCTCACTTTGCCTCCAAATACCTGTTTCTTGTAGCACTTTACAAAAAATGTAGAGACCTGAGAGTAAATTTTGTATCGCTTGAACTAGAATCTTTCAATGGGTGACATAGATGTTCCGGCAGAGAACTACATCAGAAGGCCTCTTAAGTTTCCTTTTAATGTTGCTTCCTGAAACTTCTCTCAAGTGTTGTGGTTTTATGTGCTTCTTGATTTTTTTAGTTTTTGTTTTGTCCCTTATATTCTCAGGGATTTTTTTTTTCACTGATTTTATGCCCTACTGCAAAGAACTAAAATACAGAGTTATGAGTATGATTTTTGACTGTAAATTTTTATTTTACTTGAGATACTCATTTACCAGTTAATACCTGGAAAAATTAATGAGATTTTATTAGTTCTAAATTTACAGCATAAAGGGTTCATATAGCTCTTTCCAGTAATGGAACTGAGTGCTTGTTTATTACCAGAGCTATTATTCGTGTAGTTGTCAAACGAGGGTATTTTTTCCCCTGTTTTGTGGATTGTTTACCCATA
>JASSUY010034221.1:5335-17539 GCA_032466535.1 Forpus xanthops
CTCCCTGGCAGAGCATGAAACTCAGAAAGTCCTTGGCCAGCCTAAACATTCTAAGCCATAACTATAAACAGTGGTGTATCAGCACTGTTCTCAAGCCAAAAACCAAAACCACAGTGCTGCACCAGCTACTATGAAAAAGAAAAAATGACAGCTGCTGCTGAACCCATGACACCTGTGATACTCACTAAGGTTGACGCTTAACAAGCTAAGTACACCATATATATTTCAAATCACTGGGGAACTCAAAGATGACCTATACGTGAAATCTATTCCTTTCTAGGAATAGACGCTGATGACAGAAAAGTTAGCTCTGATGGTGCTTGGGGAAAATACCTCCATTTCAACATGATGTAGTCAGCTTAAGGGAAGCAGGTCAGATTTCCGCTCACACCTTGGTAATTCTGAGAGTAGAAATAAGTTCCCTGAAAACTGAGTAAAGCAGCTTTTATTAGTCCACAGCATGAGGAATCTCTCCTGCACTTCCTAATATATCACCAAGAACACTGTTTCAGCTAAAAAAAAGTACTTTCTCAAACTGTTAAAATCCTGCTATGCCTTTTAAAAACAGAGTTTAGGCTGGCCAGGATGCACAAAAGTCTATGTCTATCTTGTAGAGTTTCTTTTTTCCAAACTGTGATCAAATATTCAATACCTGTAACTTATAAATCCAAAGGATTCCCTGTATTTTAGTATAAGCAAGGTGTCTGCAGGATTTTGATGATTACTTTATTTGAACCCTCCTTTCTCTGGCATTGCTTCTCAAGTTATTATGTACTTGCATTACAGATTAATCTGAGCAATTTCCATAAAAGTAAGCCTTGGGAATGTTCACTGGTTCTCATGGGATAACGCTTCTGTGACCCTTATTTGTGAAACCTTCCTGCCCATTCCTGGCAATGTCCTCTCAGTAAATCTGAGATCAAACAACCAGAGGAAGGTGCTGGTAGCAGAATAATACTAATATTTTGTTAAAAGAACCAACCAACCAACCCCCACACTAGAGAAGGTACTTAAAAAAATTAGAACATCTGAGATAAAAAGGTGTAGAGAACATGACAGTCTGTCAGTAGAAGTCTGAGCTGATAAAGCCAGCAGTTTGTTGAAATGTAACGGCCTTCTACTGAAATGCTGGGAGAGTAACAAGGCACCCGTGCAAAAATAGAAGAAAAAAAAAGAGGCTGAATGAGCATTTTAATTAACTCATGTGCAATTTTAATTAAAAACATAATGTGTCAGGAAAATGAATAATGCCTTGGGGCAATAAAATAGCTAGATTTTCTGTTCAGTCTTCTGCTTCATATATTTTATGGAAGTAGGATATTATTGTTAAAGGGGAAAAAAACACCCCCTCCAACTTCCCACCCCCTCTCCATATACATCCAGCTGAGAACATGTAATGTGGACAAAAGGAACAGGATTAAATCAAGATAACGTACAAGATACTCTGTGTTGCCATTGTGTTGGCTGTGCCACAGCTCTCCTGGATCTCAACACAAAAACTTTGAACTTCAAAGTCAGTGTTTTGGTCTTAATACCTAAAAAACATGGGTGCCCCCATTTTTTTTGAGTGAAACTTGAAATGTTTTCAGGCCTTCACGAAGTGGTGCTCTCCACCCTTTACAGATGAAGCCATTCTAAGCTGTTGGGATTCTGTATCTGTACCAGAAATCACATGACTTTTTAAATAAGAAAACTAAAGCTTTCAAATATCAGAAAGGAAAAGAAAGAAAATAAACCAAGGGGAATAAAAGTTGAGGAAAGTTAATTTTTCCCCAAATGGAAAATGCGGAATGTCTAAACCTATTTATTTCCTTTCTTTGCCCAGATACCAGTCAGCCCTTACTGAAAGAGATTTGAAATTCTAGCAGCTATAGCATAGCCTGGGGCAAAGGCAGGGTCACAAGCACCATCATATAACACATTTTAAGGGCTGTCAGAGACGTTTCTTCAGTCTCTGTGTCCTCAGCAGTCCCAGAGTTACTGGCTTGCTGCAGGGACTTGCTACCTGGTCATACCTTTTCTGTGACTCACATCACTTTGACCGGAAATCACATCTAAACTGTGAGAAGGCTGTTTTCCTTAATGCGTTCTGAAAGCATATGAAGCTTTGTGTGCAAACAGTTCTGGGCCACATTCAGTCTTCATCAGCTTTTGCAGAGCTCTAGTTCAGTGGGCTTCCATGTGAAGTCCTGACACGCAGGTTCTCCTCTAAATGTCCCTATGTATGTTGAAGATCCTAAATTTAAGATTCTAACTTTAAAATTCTGGTGCCAGTTATGAGCAATTTCTAGGCTGGTTTTCCTTTTTTTTTCTTTTTAAAGCAGGAGAAAAGGTGCAATGCTGTGGTGAGCTGGTGCCCATGAGTGTCTGTGAGAGAAGATAGGGCAGCACAGGCAGCAGCAATCCGAAAACTGTCTGCTCCATGACTTAGAGCAAATTACTGATTTGGAAGTGGAGGTAACAAAATGAACGTGGCCAAACACTCGGAGAGCAAATGCTGTTCCTCAGCATGAAGTACCACTACTAGAAATGAAGCAAAATGTCCCTGTGGGTTCTGCACGTAACAAGTTGATATCAGAGCTCACAACGAGCAGCCTGTTCCCCAGCCTTTGCATCAGTATGCCTGCACATTAGCAAGCACAGCAGAAGCAGCAATCCAAACACTACAACTTTTAATCATGAATGACAAACCCCTTCACACCATGGCACTGCCAAAAACAACTATTTCATGGATATTAATAATCGCTGTCTGAAATGAAGTGAAATATTGTTGTTTGGGCTTCGTAAGGAGTGACACAACCAGTCCAGACAGAGCATCACAGCACTGATGTGCTGCTTTTGCTGGATCCTGCCAAAAGACATAATGGTGAACAGCTGTATCACTCTTCTTTCTGAACTTTTTTCACTGGAGTAGGATTGGATAGGCAAATTTTAGGCAATTGGAATTTTGGATTCTAGGAGATTTTTTGACCTGGTCCTGTAATAGGTCTAAATGTGATTAATGGATTTGTGCTGGACTTGGGGAGAAATTTCTGCTAGCTGCAAACTCTCTGAAACAATAGTTCAGTAATATTTTTCTCCCTGCCTAAATGTATGGTAGTGCGCATAGTGCTTCCCTAGCTCTGAGATTGCTGTAAGGATACATAGGCTATAGAGTCCTTGCACCCTAGCGTCATGGAATCACATGGATGCACACTTAGGAGAGGCACAAGTGCTGTAGGGTGATGTCTGCCAAAGTCCCCAGAAAACATACTTGTAAAATCTTCCTGGTCCATTTAATTTTCTCTTCCTACTCCATTTGATTTCCTGCAATTCTGTCATCCCTCAAGCTTTCCCATATCAGGATTGGGTTTTTTCCCAAGGAACTTCTCACACTTGCTGAAGGGTTATGGATCTGCACCGAAGAAACAGCACAGGAGTCCTTCTCAGAGTAAATGTGCAAGTGTGAACATCTGCAGTATTTCACGGCAGGTTTATTTCTTCCCCAGGGCAGGCAGTGGTGGAAGGCTCATTGCACAACCTGGTGCCAACCCTGCAGAAGCACCTCTACCTCTGGAGCTGCAGTGGTGTCAGATGTACCCTCATCACCACTGTTCACTGGCCGAACTTGAACATGAAATTCCTGAGAGCAAGGTTGAAATGCTGGTTTTCAGAGCCTGAGGGAAAAACCTAAACTGATTTTCACTGTACAGAAAATTCCTCTGTTAGAAGTGCTTCTTTAACACTTCCTCAGACCTGTTACTTGTCTTTTCCCCCTTTTGGCTCCCAACAAATTATAAGCTATAGCATATGTAATAAATAAAAACTACAATTCCAGGTTGTATGCACTATTGCTGACCAAATGTGCTCTAGCAATCCGCCTGCCACTTATATTTACTTCTCATAAATGATCTTGCTTTTGGCATGACAGGAGTGGCCACAGTAAGAGTTAATTTTGTGCAAATTCTGGAGAATATTCAGTTTAATTCCCATTTTTTTCCTTTTTTTTTTTTTTTTTCCCCAGTCATTCACTTGATTCTAAGACTGTCATTCAGTGAAGGAATAGTAACCCACCATTTGATTTCGGAGAGCAATCATGATTCGTGTTTCAAATCCTGAATATTCACAATAAACTGAAACAAATTGCTACAGAACTATTCATCAAATTGCTTTGAATAACAAATAAATACCGCGGAATTATGGTTTGAATGCAGATCCTTCACAAAGCGGCAAATACAGTAAAATGAAATAAATAAATTCTTAGCTGCTGATTAGGGGTTAGGCTGCTACATTCTTGGATTGTTTGAGCAGCAAGTTCCTTTGTAGCCTCTCCATTGATTTCAGTGGGATGATCTTCACTGGTGTGATTTGCAATGTAAAGATTTTGTTATGGAAATGCTGAGCAATAGAAAAGAAAAACAATTTGATACCTTGATCCAGTGTCTTTACTTCTGGCCATAGACTAGAAGGATCCGAAAAGATGTGTTTATTCTCATGAGCAGTAAAGCAAATTTGTTTGCTTGTATCTCTGAGTCTGTTTGTAAATTTAAGGAATTGAGATTTGCCCACTGAATATTGCAGACCTC
Organism: Forpus xanthops; assembly: GCA_032466535.1. Classification (NCBI taxonomy): domain Eukaryota; kingdom Metazoa; phylum Chordata; class Aves; order Psittaciformes; family Psittacidae; genus Forpus; species Forpus xanthops. The sequence goes on from JASSUY010034221.1 coordinate 9,901, forward strand.
ACTCACAAATGCTCTCTACAATTGGCCAGCCTTAAAGGTCGCAAAAATAGTGTCCCTAGGTCAGCTGGGATGCTTGATATGCATCTGTGTATGCAAGGGACATTCTGCCTCTGATGACAGCAAGGTTGTGCCCTCTAACTGCAGGGATTTGTGCAGCCTGAACTAAGCAGTCAGGGACTGAGCAGAGGCTCCAGAAGGCTAATTCTGGGTAGTGGTTGACAGTTATTTTCTCTCAATTCCTACTTAAATCATTAAAAAAAAATACTGAAACCATTTGTTTGTATTTTGCTTAAGAAAGATTTGTCTGCATCAAAGCTGGAGCCAGAATTCAGTTGGTCACATTTGTTTTGGTAGAAGTCCACATGGGGACACTGCTGCAGTAAATGTGCCTGCTTCTGAAACAGATGAGGATTGAAGAGAAATAGAAGTACAGCTAGCTGCATAATGAGAATTTTTCACAGACTTCTTCAAGAGGTACAGGTGTAGCTTATGGTTAAATCAACTAACATGTATTTCCAAGTTCCATATAGACATGCTCTGTACCATCTTCTAATCTAAATGTAAGACCTCATTTCTAAAAGGATTCCATAAGAAGTGTTTCCCACCCTTCACAGTATGAAAACAAAGATCTGCCTAAACATTTGCAGAATAACCTATGCTACTGAGGCCAGACATGCAGTTCAGTGGTTGTTAGCAGACTTTCCTCCTGTGTAACAGAGCTCTCCCTGGTGAAGCCTCTTTCTATACTGCTTGCCTCCAAGTCTGGGATGGAAATGCCAGTGAAATTCAACTCTGACCTCTGGTTTAGAGGCCCAGAAATTTTTGAATCACTCCTGTGCCCAAAAAATTATTATAATAAGCTTTTCTCACCTGTTTTCCCAAAATACTTTCATCATGGCCATGAAATTGCTTGCAGTCATCGTGTGAAGATAGGATGAGAAAGTTGGGGCTGGAGAAGAGAAGGCTGTATGGAGACCTCATAGCAGCCTTCCAGTATCTGAAGGGGGCCTATAAGAATGCTGGGGAGGGAGGGACTCTTCATGAGGGACTGTAGTGATAGGACAAGGGGCAGTGGGTTCAAACTTAAACAGGGGAAGTTTCAATGGGATACGAGGAAGAAATTTTTTATTGTAAGGCTGGTGAGGCACTGGAATGGGATGCCCAGGGAAGCTGTGAATGCTCCATCACTGGTGGTATTCAAGGCCAGGTTAAACAGAGCCTTGGGTGTCATGGTTTAGTGGGAGGTGTCCCTGCCCCTGGCAGGGGGATTGGAACTAGATGATCTTAAGGTCCTTTCCAACCCTAACTATTCTGTGATTCTATGATTCCATAAATATAACAACACTTGGGATTTTCAGGTTGTGCTTATTAGTCTTTTGCAAAATGTTTCTGAGCATGGTGACTACAAACAGACATAAGCATAGGTGGAGGAGGTCCACGTACCCTTTTTAATGAAGTTTCACATGTCTAGGAGAATCCAGATCACCTTGACTCTTCTATAGTTGCACTAAGTGTTTTGTATGACACTTAAAGCTTGCGAGCCCTTAAAATTTTACTCATAAAGAAAGCGAATTAGATCATTTACAAAGAAATATTTACATTCATCATCTAATTTGTGTATACAGTGCAATCAGCACTGAAGGACCATAAATATTTATGTGCTTGCAAGGTCGATACATAAACAGTATCTACCATTATTTAGACTAGTAGAGGTAAATCAACCTCTTTGCCTCAAGGTATCAAGTAATCCTTGTAGTATTTATCCTTTTTGCTTTGCATTCAACATTTCCAGATTGTACAGGTAATTTGCACAGGTTGACAGCATGGTGTCTCAAAGTTCCTGGAGAGAAGATGTCACACTTACAATTAGCCTGGAACAAAATGAAAAACAGTAGGTTCCAGCAGCAAGATCTGCCCATCCATCTTAAGCTTCCCTGTATGGCAAATACATATTATCAGAAAAAAAGAGGTTTCAAAAATTCAGAGGAATGAGGTTTGCATTGACTGTTAATGTTCTCTGTTGCAGATGCAAAGATAATTAATGTAATCTAACACATCTTGAGGTAAACTAATGTGCATACAGATATAAACAACAATTTCAATCTTTTAAAGAGCGCAAATCTGGTGCTTATTAGAATGGTTCATAATCACTCCCATTTCAAGTTCTGCATGAGAATATGCTATAATGAGGAATTTAAAATCTTCTAATTAGACATGATTTTATAAACAGGCAGATAATAAAAATGGTGGTGGTTGCACAAAGAAAGATGAGAAAACACTGTGTATGTAAAGAGAGGAAGAAAAAGGGTATAAATGAGAAAAAATAAGCACAATGGTTTACGGACGTAATGAATTTATCCTACAAAATTTGAGACATACTGCAGCTTTAAATTTCACATGGTGAAAAGCTACTATTAGATTCTTTTTTAATAAAGTTACCTTAGAATATGTAGACTTATGCTGACTAACAATTTTATTTGATTAAAGATGCTTACTAAGCCTTGCTGCTTATTTACTAAAGTTTTAGCACTGCAGAACAGGAAATAGAGGTCTCTAGACAATCTGTTAAAAGTGATCAAAGCACCTATTTGATAGTTCTTAGCTATAGTGCCACTGCAGAACTATTTACCTTGATTTGTATTCAGTGAGATATTGGAACAAATAAAAGGTATTTTCTATATATTTTGAAGAAGGATGATGTTCCGCTAAAAGACAGGAAGGGGGAAGAAGTTGACTCTACAGTGAGCAATTCTGTCTCTTCTATCACACAGTGTAAGTACCAGGTGGGATGCTAAAGGCTGTTTATTCCCCAGCAATACATACAAAACACTACAGAACAGTCCGTTTGAGAATGAAGGTGACAGGTGATTCCTGTTAGAAGTATAGATTGCACCCCAAGAGAAGGGTTGTCCTATTTCCTTCTTTTTAAGTTCATTTTGCCCTTGTAGTTTAAAGAGAGACATTTTAAAAGGCTTGGAAATGACACTTTAACTGTGAGACTCATTTTGTTTTATGTTGTCACTGAACCAGCTGATTTTCCCCAACGGTTTAAGTTATTTCCAGATTGTCACAGGGGATGCCACACGCTAGCTAGATACTGAGCAAGCGCCTATCCAAAGAGTCGCTGCATTTCCAAATGCTCCATACCAGTGGGAGAAATTCAAGGAAGTACATATGTTGTATCTAGTTTCCACAATATTTTGGGTGTGACTGACTAGACTCATATGTTCTCGTATTTCACCAGCAGATATGTATTGGACTCAGAAACAATTCCACACTATCAATATGAAAGTGATGTGCGAAGCCAAGAATGTTATTACTTTAGATCTTGCCAACTAGTCTTGATCAATAGATGAAGGTCAACTCACTCAAACACATATATCTATTTCTGATCAACCAGTTCTAGCTGCATAGCTGGGAAATTCTTTATCAGTTAGGAGCTAATCTGCATATATTAAAAGCGCAATGTTCTTCTCTACTGTTAAGTAAGTATCAGTGTTGCAAATGATTGCTTATTTTGTGAGGAATTATTGTCTTGATTAAATTTATAAATGATAGCAAACAGAAAGCAGTTCAAAACTCATCCAGAATTGAACTTGTTGAGTAAAAGGATCTTAGTATGATGTTTTGATGCAACTATTCAGCAAAAAATGACCAGTATGGTATAAAAAATAAAATATGTTTTTCTCCTTCCACTTGCGAATAGAGATAAAATATTTGCTTTCGACGAGAAGTCTAAAATTTGTCTAAAAAGAAAATAATAGATAAATCAGAACCTTTTGAGAGAAAGTAAAATTATACTAAAGAAAGGCTCCACTAGAGAAAGACTCCTTTCCTTTTTCATACTGTAGGAGATAAAAAGTAGAGACATTTGACACTCTAATGATTTTACTTTTGACAAGGGTATGGAATTTTGTGAGGCAAAATCACTATCAACATTATTCCCCATTTGCAAGCTTGTACTGACTTGCCATTGTCTTTTATTTCTTCTCCTTTTGCCTATACACTGAAACAATATGGCTCCTGGCCCCTCCACCTTAAGCTTCAGCAGGCACTGATGTAAGGGGATCCTTGCTCTGTCTCAGCAGGCTTTATATGAAGTAACTTAAGGTGTGGCAGGGTGGTCTAACAATGCCATACTTCTCTCATAACAGGTGGATTCTCTTGTTTGATTTCTTCCCTGAAAAATTCTTCCTGCCTCAAAGCGCAGAACAGACTTGCATATCACACGTATCTACTTCCTCTCATTCTTATCAAGCTTTACCTATGATGGCCTTTCTAGCAATCCAGGTCACAGTTGCAGTGGCTTGCTATTCCAACATAAGACAACTCTGAGAGCCATAGTAACCTCCTTTCAATTTTAAAATTAAGTATAGGTGATTTTAATCCCTAGAGCTGAGAGATGCCTCATTTGAACAGAGGCCATCCAGCTTAACGTCTACGTACATGTGTGCAAGGCTGGTGAACAACTAAATTGTCTCTGTTTAGAGAGACACAAAATATTTCTATGTCCAGTTGCTCAAAATCGATAATAGCAGCTACCTATGTCTGGTCAGGGATTTATGACTTTTGGACCAAGGAAAAAAACTACATGCGGTAGTGAATGGGAGGTAGAAAACAGATGGGTGATAAACTGCAGTTCACATGATTTTGTGGTTTATTACATTATGTAGTGTGGTTTTATGTGGTGTGGAGGGCAGAAAAGTATCACCCCTCAGTAAAGCATTGTTCGACAATAATTTACTTGAGAATTTCAGTAATGCCAGTGAGCCCCAGTTAAAAACTCTGACACCAATGGCTTATTTGTGGATTGCTCTGGAACATTAAAGTAGTAAGAGCTTTTGATGGCTTTATTTCATTAAGCCAAAAGATGAGTGAATTCTTGATTCTTCTCATCCAAAATCCAAGTATTCACAAATCAAGCTTTGTTCAAGGTGTACAATAATTTCAAAAGGATTTTTCTCCTTAATGAACATCTGATCTGTTCCTGGTAAAATGCATTTTAAGCGATCTCTTCCTGCTTATTCCCAGTATGTAGCTCAAATTGGAGTATGCTCTAAAAGATTTTCACACCACAGGTGGGTTATTGGGAGCTATGGAAGATAAGACCTGATTATTGAATAACCATGGAGAATATGTCAGCTTCATATGAAGAGGAACAAACTAAATAGCAGAAGTCCTCTGATGGAAATAATTCTTAAGTAGAGAGTCTGGCAAGGATTATCTGAGAAAGAAAAATGTTTAGTCTTGGCTATTGAAAGTCAAAATTTCACACTGTAATCACAAAGGACTCTGGTTTTCAGCAGAACTGAGAAGCTGGCTTTCACTACTGCTGTTAAGTCCCCAGTTACAGAGGTGTGAAATGTTTACTAAGGAAGTGCAGTTTTTCACAAGTGACAATGCAAAATCATTCATACCTATGAGAAAACGCAATTTCCATACATGCGTGAATATATCTAAGCACCCTGGATTTTATCCACTGTGTCTCTTGCAGGAAGAAATATTTCTTGGACCAACCTCTTCCTCTGTGTTTCACTGGGGACTTTGGCCCCAGAGATAGAATTTTCCATGTTGCTTCTGCTTCTATTGGGGACTGCACTGAAACCTAGTGACAGGAACTTCTGAGCCTGTGTGTCATCACACCACAGCATGGACCTTCTTCCCCAGTGTCATTTACTTTGGAGCCATGCTGACCTTCTCCAACCTCACTTCAAAGACATTTTAACTGCAGGCAAAAACCTCATAAAAGGCAAAGAGTGGTTCAACTTTCAGTAAGATCCTGTCCTACTCATCTGTTTGCTTGAGACCTGAGATCAATGATAACCCAACTGGTCTTTGGTTATCCATTCATAGCAACATTTCGGGTCATAATTGAGTTAAACAAGTGGTTACTCCTATAGCCAGAAAGCATGAACGGGATGATAAGGGAAGACTGATTTATGATCACTTGGTATCTGAAAGGTGTAGCATTCTATTTAACAAATAGTATTCCTCTAGATTGGAAACCATCATAAACACATTGGAAAACCTTCAGCCCAGGCCCATAAACCACATGTATTTTTTTGATATTTTAATTCAGCTATCTGTTTTGGATTACATAAATAAAAAAATGAATTCTGCATTTCTTTCTTCTGAAATAAATCAATTCTGCTACATTGGAATTGCCGATTAGATGGAGCATTAGGGAGTGTATAAAACTGCATCTTTAACAGACACAACAACATTTCTCAATGAGAATCAAGCAGTTTGCAGTGACCTTCATGTTGATCAGTGGGGGGTCAGTACTGGCATTAAATCATTTTGATTCACAGATGAGATCAACATATTCATATTTGTTTGCCAAATGTGTATTTTAATTTAAGCTTCCTCTGATTGATGCATGTAATTTATGCTGCTTAGAACTAAGGCCTCATATTTTTCTTTTTTCCTAACTAACCGGGGGAGACTTTCTTGGAAACAGATAAAGGAAAGAGTCCAGTAATTTGTAGCAATGTGACTACAGCCACACATGTTCTAGAATTAATGTTCTTCATTAGGGTGAAGAGTATCAGCTGTATATATACATCAGGATTTTAATTAACTTGGTCCCCACAACAGGACACATGATTCAAACTGCTTTTCCTTTATTCCTTATTAGATTAAAGAAAAAAAATAACATCCAAATCAACATGATGTAAAGTTAAAACAGAAAAAAAAGCCCCCCCAACAGAAACCGACCCCAGGCACAAGCCACAACAAAAAACAAAATCTAAGAGTTACAGTCGAGGTCAAGAATATTTCTGTAAGTCAGAATTAATCACTGTGAGTTACTTGGCACTGATGTCTCACAGAACTCTGCTCTGACTGAGAGGTTAGCAGTTCTACCTACCCTTCATAGCCCATTCTGACACAGGGGTAGTGACCCATTCATGGGACAGCCCTCAGCAAGTTTGCTGATGACACCAAGCTCTATGGCTTGGTAGATAAGCTGGAGGGAAGGAATGCCATCCAGAGGGACCTTGACGTGCTTGTGAGGTGGGCTGATGCCAACCTCATGAAGTTTAACCATGCCAAGTGCAAGGTCCTACACTTGGGTAGGAGCAATCCCAGGCACAGCTACAGGTTGGGCAGAGATAAGAGTCAGAGAAGCCCTGAGGAGAAGGACTTGGGTGTGTTGGTTGATGAGAGAATGAACATGAGTCAGCAGTGTGCTCTTGCAGCCCAGGAAAGCCAACCGTATCCTGGGGTGCATCAAAAGGAGCTTGACCAGCAGAATGAGAGAGGTGATCCTGCCCCTCTACTCTGCTCTCGTGAGACCTCACTTGGAATACTGTGTGCAGTTCTGATGTCCTCAACATAAAAAAGACATGGAGCTGTTGGAACAAGTCCAGAGGAAGGCCATGATAATGATCAAGGGACTACAGCACCTCCCGTATGAAGATAGGATGAGAGAGTTGGGGCTGTTCAGCCTGGACAACAGAAGACTATGTGGAGACCTCCTAGCAGCCTTCCAGTACCTGATGGAGGCCTATAGGGATGCTGATGAGGGACTCTTCATGAGGGACTGTAGTGAGAGGACAAGTGGTAATGGGTTCAAACTTAAACAGGGGAAGTTTAGATTGGATCTGAGGAAGAAATTCTTTCCTGTAAGGGTGGTGAG
>JASSUY010034221.1:17639-79610 GCA_032466535.1 Forpus xanthops
AAGCCGAAAATCCAAAACACAGTGCTCACCAGCTACTGCTTAAAGAAAAATGACTGCTGCTGCTGAACCCATGACATGCATTCAGGCAGAAGAACATGGAGCTGAGCATTGGGTTAGATAAACTGCTACTGACACCATGTAACTCCATGGTTGGAGTACAGAAAGCGACTTATACAAGTGGAGCCAAGAATTGCGATAAATAATACGTACTATATGTCTTCCCTCTGTACTTCAAAAACTTATATAATACCATAAAGACCTCCCGACAGTATACTTATTGCTGGTCAGAAGGAAAGTCAGTAAGAAGTGCCTTGCCCTCTGAATGCAAAGAGTTTTATTTGATGGTCACTGACCTTAGACAAGATTCGGAGTATCCTATAATGGTTTGGGTTGGAAGGAACCTTAAAAGTCATCTAGTTCCAACCCCCTGTCACAGGCATGGACACCTCCCATTAGAACAGGTTGTTCCAAGCCCCGGCCAACCCGGCCTTGAACACTTCCAAGGATGGGGCAACCACAGCTTCTCGGGGCAGCCTGTGCTAGCACCTCACCACATTCATAGTGAAGAACTTCTTCCTAATCTTGAATCTAAATCAACCTTCCTTCAGCTGAAAGCCATTCCCCCCTGTCCTATCACTACATGCCTTTGTAAAAAGTCCCTCTCTGGCTTTCTTGTGGACTCCATTTAGATACTGGAAGGCAGTTACAAGGCTCCTCTTGGAAAAGTTCTCCGTTGCCTGCAACGATGAACTTCACTTTTTCTATAGAAATGAATATTGTGCTAAAAGACTATTTATGCCCACTACTACCTTGGAATTTACCTAAGGTATATAATTGTTGCTGGGAGTCAAAGCAAGCTGAATTGTTGCACCTTATACAATCTGAAAAAAAACTCATGTTTGACCAAAAATATCTGTGCTGGCTTGACAGAGATCCTCCCCTGTAGCAAGGATAGCATTGCAACAGTGAGATATAGTTTTCTTAATTAAAGAAATTTCAAAGACATGAATAAAACTTGCATGTAGCTGAATCTTTTGGGGTTAGCCTTTGCAGAGTTTTTGCCTTCTAATACAAATTCATGCTGGAGTCTGATTTGTCATTACATACTTCCTACCCTATCTATTTTGGATATCCAAGATGCAATTCAGAGAGATTAATATCCTACATTCTTTATACAATCAACAGGAGAGGTATATTGACAGAAAGATGTAGATTTGATGCTAAAGTTAGGACAGATTCCTATAGCTTTAAAACATTGGGAAGTAGATATGCTGCAGAGAAACATGAAGGAGCCTAATGTGCCGACAAAATATCCTGTCAATCTTGTCACAGACTCTTAAACAGTATAATCTTGATAAAATAACACTAATCTTTGTTTGCAGTTTTCCCATGAGTCTTTATTTGTTTCTAGTATCTCAAACTGTCCTGTTAATAAGAGTAATTGAAAAGATGCCTTTTATCAGTCTGGAGACACTGGAGCCAGCTGACACCTTAAATCTTTGCATTTCCAATAAAATAAATCGCATATTTAAAGCACAATAAATGACACAAATTTATGTTTCACTATGTCACAATGATTTTTAAAAAAATGCATTATAAACTGATTATCTTTTTTTCAGGAATTAAGCATTTTGCTATCATACCATACATTTTCAGTTGGCAATAAACAACTAAAAGTTATTCATTGTGGGCTTAATACAAACATGTTTGAAGCTCATCTGACAACAGGACACTGTCTTCATTTCACTCTAGGGGAATGAGGCTATCAATTATTTTGAGGTTAAGAGAAAATTTAACTGGTTGGTTGTTCTGTTTGTTTTATAATAAATCAAGACTGTACATCTAGAGATCTATGCCTGGAAGTTGATCTGGCAGTCAAAATCCAGGTAGCACACCCCCTTTGTTTATGAATATCACAGGTCATAAAGAAATTACCTATTATCAAAGCCATTAATCAGCTGATTATTTCTATACCATTACATCTTACACATTCCAGCCACCAACAATATGGAAATATTGTCAAATATTTCCTTAAAAAAAAGAAAATCCAAAAGCTCACACTTTCTCTGGAGTTGATTGGATGAGCTCTCTCTCATACATCGGAAAACTGACTACTTTCCAACAACTTGATTTCACAAATGGAAAAACAGCATCTGTTTTCCTGCAGCTCCACATATGGCTCTCACTGTTGCTGCACGGAGCTGAAGCAGGTAGCTCCTGCGAGCACAGCCCTCTGGAGCCTCATGGTCCCCTGGGATGGGCCAGCATTGCCCGACTGCGAGGGGCACCGTCTCTTCAGGCACTTGGAAGCTCATACTTCATTAGCATATGCAAAGCATCCTTCCCAATGTCAACTTGTGGGGAAAAATGCTCAGACATGTATTTAGGGCTCTTGTGCTTGTCTGTTTGGTGTGGTGATTTCAGTCTATCTATTCCAAGGCATGATTGCTTAAGGACTTTAGAAAATGCCTAGCTGTCATCAGTGGAGCATGAGGGTAACTCAAATAATTTTCAGGCAGAGTGATGTGTGCATGTGAAGAAAAGAAACAGAGCATCTATGCTAGAATTAAGACAAAATGCATGTATTTTTTTCTCCACGGCACATGATTATTTTTGGCTCTGTAATGTGTTCTATGCTATCCAGCAGCTCTTGCTGGTCCATTTGGAGGAGTTTGAAGCTGCAGCCAGTTAAAAATATCCAGGTTGGTGGGTTTGGGTTTGTTGTTTTTTTTCCTTTTCTTATGTTTTGGTAAACATGTGTGCTTGTGAAGGTCAAGACACTGGCAGTGTCAGAAATTGCATTTCTGAATGCATCCACAGTCCAGATATATTTCAGACAGATGATCTTATTCTCAGACTGCCCTGCCAATGACCTTAACCCTGATTTGGAAGGACAACTCAATCTACAATAAAGAGGAAAGGTGATTTAGTCTCCAGCCAGTTTTGGACCTCTCTGAACACAGTTTGCACTTGTGCTGAAAAATCAAATCATTTGGCAATGTGAACTATCTCCCACTAGCGATTAAACTGAGACTAATTGTTAGTCTTTCCCTTTAAAATCTGGCTCGGAATAATCCCAGTGATAAAATACTCTCTATTTCTCCTCTCCATAACAAAATGTAATGAATAACTGTCTATTTAACCACCCATCTGTATCATTGTTTCAGACTTGAAGGCCATACTCAGGAAAAAACAAGACTATTTTCTGTGGCCACTGCTGGAGACTGCTTTATAGCAAGTTACTGCTTGACAAAAAGCAGATTGGTTCAAATATATCATTCCTTTCTTCAAAGTTTTTATCCATATCTTCAAACTGGGCTCAAAAATCCTAAAAGTAATTTGGATCAAATCTAACAACACTAACACTAACTGCACATCCGCTGGTGAGACAGCATCTCAATTCACAGCATCAAGAAAGCACCATGATCCAGGAGAAACGCTGACACATGATTGAAGCAAGATGTCTTTAACAGGGAGTAACACAGGCCCCAAAATTGGATGCAATCTGCCTTTGGGGCAAGAGGAAGCAAAGAAAGATCATGGCTGTATTTGCCACAGAAGAGGCAGCAATACCTCAGAGGTTACTACAGAGAGACTGGGACAGCAGGTAGGTCTGGAGAAAGTCAAGGTAAGAGATGAAGAAAAAGTGAGCATGAAAAGAATGTGGAAAACAGAAGACAGAAGACAAAAGAAAAAAGAGGGAGGGAATCAGAGGAATTAAAGCTAGTGAGAGGATGTATAAGGGGGGGAAGAACAGTGCCAAATGTGATTATAAAATCAGATGTCTCCTCTGATCTCTTCCATATCAGCTGAAGGAAAACAAAGCTCAACATGATTTTGTTTGATACAGGGAAAGCAAACATCCCCTTACTGAAATCTGTGACAGTGTGCAGCATCATTCCACTCACCTACGTCAGGAAGGAGCTGTGAGCTCTTAATCAGCCAGAGCATATATCAGACTGTGAGGGAGAGTGAGAAAGAGAAATGCCAGTTTGGCTCTGGTTTGCAGGACGGCAAAAATCTGTATTTTCAGTAAAACGGGGAGCTGAATTAAACTAGGTATTATGGCAAAAAGCCAGCCAGACTGCTTTGCTTGGCCTCTTGTGGCTTTAGTTTTGCTCTAACTTAGTGAATTGTGTGTTGTGAAGCTACTGATCTCTGCATGCTCTGCAGATCTCTGCATGCTCTGCAGACCTGGGCAAGATGAAAAGTCTGCTGATGCCTGAACCTGGAGGGAGAGGCAGTTTATGTTTTGGAGGTCTCACCCTCTCATATTCAGGAGGTGGCAGAATGTTCCTATCACTCTGTAGTATCTGAGTACCTCATCTAGAAAAATGCTGGGACCTAGCTGAAAGGCCAGGAAGAAAGCAAGGCTCCACGTGCTCTGTGCCTGCCACAAGCCAGCCTCAGGTGTCTGCTTTTCATGGCTGTTGAATATCTTCTCAATACTGAAAGACTGACACATGGAAAATTATGTTGGAGTCATTTAATAGCTGTCTTCAGCACTTGGAGAGTACATGTGCTGTAAGGTCAGTGCAGGAATCCAACACTTTCCAGCAAATTTGCAGAATAGCACCAACAATCATTGTACAGCCACCCTCTAAGTGTCAAAGTTTCTGTTTGTTTGATAACCTCAGTTTCTAATGTATTAGTAAAGCTATGTTTCTATTTGCCTTGTGGTAAAGGTGGCAAATAGAGATCATACTTTCCATCAGGCACACTTATCCACAGATAAAGTTCCTTGAAAAGAAAATATCTTAGTCCTAATATAATGGGTGCCTATAGGGAAAAACGCCAAAAATGTACTTGATGTGAAAACAGGCATTGTGACATATTAAAAAAAATACGATTCCTCCTTTTAATACCAAGGTCTGTGTTTTTATGTTGAATCATGCCTCCACATAACACTCCATTTCACTCAGTGAAATGCCATGGTTATATTTGAAATGAAAAGCAAAATTCCTCCCTCACAGAGCAGTAAATTTTCTGAGTGTTTGTGGTTTGTTCTTTTTAGATGGATAAAGAAAGGAGGGAATCCACCTCAGAAATTATTAGAATACTGTCATAGTATCATTCATCTTGGCAAAAGTTGACTGAGCAGATGATGAAGATCCACTTAACTTGGATTCAATCAAAGGTTTTGCTATTTTCATTTCACAGGCCAGATGTAGCTCATCACCAGTTGGAGCTGATTTCAGAAGAGGTGTTGAGTTTGCTGGTCCAAGAGAGGATCTGATCCAGGCATCAAAGGGAGCCATGAGAGAAGTGTTCTCCCCTCTGCTTGCAATTGTCTGCAGTACTGGCTGCTCACTTCTGACAGCCCTGTGCTACTGTCCCAGAGCAAGGGTTACTATGCCCCCTTCCCAGTCCTTCTCTCCCTGTCTGAACCTACTGTCCTGCTAGCAGTGAGCTAAACAGCGTGGACCTGGAGTCTGCACAAATTTGAGGAGGAATTGCCAATAAATGCAAGTCCATGCATTGAGAAAATTAGGAGCCAGCTTCCTGCTGTGTGTTCATTTGACTCATCCACACCCATATTCCAAGTAAGGAGGTAGTTATCTCTTAACCACCTCTCCTTTGTGCTTCAACTTTTTCACTGTTTTGTGGAAAACATTGTAAGTTATTTGTGTAGCATCTGTTGCTTGCTCTTTCTGACCCATGCAAGAAGCTTTCCTGGTCTAAAATGACTGAAATGTTTATTGACGATGCCCACAGCATTCAAGATGCAAAAAGTTCAGCAATACCCCAGCAGGATGCAGAAAGTGTGTGAAAATCTTTCTTACCCTGTCTTATGTCCTTAAATATAAAGTGTGCCTGAAACATTACTGATGCTTATTCTCCCCTGTTTGCGTCACTGATTCTAATCAGAGTTCAGTGCACCTCTTGAAAATGAAAGCCCTTCCAAGCAGTGATGAATAGAAAATATCTATTATTGTTTTATTAATGTAGTGTAGATCTGTTTTGTTAGGGTATGACTCAGCCTTATACAGAGGGTCAGCCTGAAATCTAGGCGTGACAATGTGAGCTTCAGAACCTAACTAGACTTTCTCTGGGTTTCACACTTTTTTCCTGACCTCTCTCCCTCTTGTAGCTTTTGTATGAGTGGGTCACAGGAATCTCTGATGTTTTTACAAAATTTTGAGAGCATTAATAAAATAAGAAGCTCCTTCTGATATAATTTCTTCTATTTCTAGTCTCTGACTGGGTAATCTTCAGATGGCTAATCAGCAGGGCAGGAAAACTTCATAAGGATGTTGCAATCAAACAAACTAGTGAAATATTTGTTTTGTTTCCAGCACATTTCCAGCACAGACTTATGCTGGGGTCAAAAAACTGTAGTCCAGTTATAGACTGTACAAGGTCAGATCTCTGCCTGGTCATAAAAACAGACTGCATGTTAGTTGCTTGCAATGTTCTGTTCCAACAAAAACTATTCAGATTCACCTTCTCCAAATGTCTGAAAGGATGAACAAATTGAAATTCCTATTGCAACAATATATTATATTAGAACAGTAAATATATTTATCAATATAGGAAAAGATGGGCTCTCAGTTTTGTGCTTCTCCTTTCAAATTTCTTCACTTTCTTCTTTACCATCATGCTAATGACAGCAACAAAAAAAAAAACTTAAAAAAATCCCAACAAGCCTCCTTCCCCCATTGCCCCAGCAATCACCATTTGGAACATTTTCATAAATGTTCTTTTCAAGACATGCCCTACTCAATGAAATAGATGCCTGAAATCATGCATACTTCAGCGTATTTCCTTTTCACATTCCTTCTGGACGCGTATTTATATGCCAACTCGTCTTCATAAATTTCATACTGGCCTTATAATAGCACAAATTAATGATGCTACTAGAAAAGAACTCAGCTGCTTTCAAAGGAGCAATAATCATGTCAGAGGTGCAGTTGGCATGAAGATGATTGAGTTGCACCTCTTCTCTGAGATATTTTCAGGGATGAATCATCCCTTATATAACATATAGCAATGGACAAATTTTCCATGTTACTCTGATACCTCATGCCATCAGATTTAATTGTGTAACAGTCAATCACTCTCGCATAAATTTGTTTCCTCAATGATTTGTTGTAAGACTGTGGTAGATGTGTTTTCAGTAAGCTGATTCCAGACTTCAGGAGACACATGTCTGACACTACACTGAATTGTAAGAACTGCAGGGTAGTGACACACCTTTCTGGATACAAACTCCCCTTCTGACTCTTTGATGTGAGATAATTAGAAGTCCGCTCTTGAATATTAACTCCTCCCTTGTGAACAATTACAAGGAAATATTATAGACAATAAGAAGTCACTTTACTGTAAATAAGAGACCTTCTTACACATTTTGCTTAAAAGACTTTTTCATATCTCTGTACATCAAAGATTTGCTTTATTGCTTGTGACATTTTTCAGGTTATGCCTTGCACCTCTGTTTAAGAGATGGTTAGATTAATTGTTCATCTAATACTGCAAGCTGAATATGCTGACCACAAGGCCCATGCTTCTCCTATACCACAGTACATACACAGTAGTGCTGATGCGACACAGAGTATTACTACACTTTCAAGCCAGTCTTCTGGAGAATTTTTTTGATTACTGACTATTTTAACAAACCAGAGTTCGTTTTAGCATACATTATGGAAGTTTTTCATTGTGGACTGTCTTAAACAATGAAATTACACAGAAGTAATTTAAACCAGTACTTTTGCGTTGAATAGTTATTATACTGGTGGGTTCCAAACACATAAAGTCCAGGAAGGTTGGCTTTACTTAGAAAAATGTTTTCATTAGAAAGCCATAGATCTGGCACAGTGTATCAGGCTGCTGTTTCACACAGTGCTTCACAGTGTATGGAATATCTGTAAACCAGACAATTTTCAGGACCAATAACATTTCACAACATCTTAGTGCATAACATCTCTGTATGCCAGAGAGTGGTGAAATGCGTTTGTATTTACATTGACTTTAACCTGGCTGAGGGTGATTCACCTCATTTTACTTTAAACATGTAACTGAAGTGATTGAGTTAGTAATCTAGATGCCCTGCAGCTTACGTTGATTTGGTTTTGTGCTGGTGCATTAGGGTTCACAACCCTAGCCTGCTTTTCTCCCTCCTTCCACTGAGCCTAGCTTACCTCAGTGAGGTGCCAAAAGATACATGGCATAAATTAAATGAAATTAAAATATTGGATAGGATTTTGAAAAAAAGTAAGACCCACAATTATTAAAGGAGAATCTCTGCCTACAATAGAAAACATCAGAATTTAGTTCCTCTGATAAGGAGGAGAGATGATTAGGCTTTTACTAACACTGATATTCCAAAATCTTCAACAGGTATCAGATTCTTTTTACCAGAGGAGGGGGATACACACACACATTACCTAATATGTTCCATTCCAGTAGCACCTGCATAAAAGTGGTCCCAGCAGACATTTATCCTGTGATAGTAATTTCAACATAAATCTTTACTATATGGGTTCTGTGTAGATTTCAAGAGCCATAGCAATGCTGAAGAAGGGAAAATCAACCTATGTAACTCTGAACACAGTAGAAGAAGAAACCATAATTTTAGAAGCAATATGCAGGATCTTCTCTCTCTTACAGAAAAAAAGAATTTAAAACCAGGAAAGGCTTTAAAGTTCACTTAAGACATAATACTGTGAATTGTATTTAAGATCTGAATTGGGCAAGAGTGTATTTCCCATTCCACTGCAAAGTTTCAAGCAGTACAATGAATTTCCCTCCTCTCCACTTATATGTACTCAACATGAAGTTTAGCTGCAACCTATGTGATCTAAGCCTCCATAGAAAAAGTCATACTTTTCTTAACTGGCTACCATATATGAAAGGCTGCCATATACTAAACTTTTCCCTTGATACATTCCCTTTTCCTGCCAGAAATTTTGTCTGGATAGAGCTTAAGGATCTTGAAAATCTGCCCAGAAATTCCAGATGTTTGGCAGCCTGGCTGGGGTAGCAGCACTGCCTGGGACACTCTGGACATTCAGAAAACCTTATTGTGTCTGCAATGGGCGTGCATAGCGACCCTGAAATATATGTAGGATATGTCTGAGGTTCTGGGAATGCATCCGTCAACAGTGCAGCTAGTGTTCAGGAGTCAAGATGGCCAAACTGCATCCTATCTCAGTCTCCAGGATTGCTCTTGTACCTCACACTTCAGATGACTTGTGCAATAAACCTTGTCTTGCCAACCTTTCCACAGCTTGGTTATTATGGCATTGCTGAGGGAATGTAATTTGATTCCCATCAGTTTGGAGAATTCAGGTTACCCATTGCACAGAATGTGTTGAAGGCTGCTGGCTTTTCTGTTTAATATCAGTCTCATATCTATGTATCTCAATTCTCTTTAGATCTAGGCCTTCCATCAAGGACATCCAGAGTCTGACAAAGGCAAGAGAAAAGTCTCCTAGGAATGACACTGTTAGTGAAAAAGCATATTTTATGTGCATATTTTCTGCAGCCTTCCTTCTGGGTCAATAAATTGTACCTTTGGGCAAAGTGCCTGAAAATGGCTCTGGCTCCACTTTATGCCTACTGTCAAATTCAGCCCTTATTTGATATTGTGGTGGACTCATGAAAGTCAAAGTACTTGCTCATGTGGTAGTCAGAGTGAAATCCAGGATGTAGATGTCTGCTTTGTGGGACTGTATACAGTTTTTGACTGATTCGGCTTATAAGATTTTGGACTTGTACAAAACATTTATTCTACTTTCATAGAAATACAAACATACACCTTTACTGACCTTTCCAGTGTCACTTTGCAGAACTGAACATCAGGCTTAATCTTGCATTGTTACAAAAGATCTTAGCAAACCTAAGCTGTTCAATGTATGTAGAGCCTTATATCAAATCTTTAATATATTTCTCTGGATAAACAGAGTGAACTGGTTTTTTAAAAAAGGCATCTGACAATAACTCGTGTTTTGGGAAGTTGCTTAAAACAGGAAATATGCCAGTAAAGAGTTTCTTCACTTTTAAGATGTTTCCAAATTAACGGACAATTGCCTTGGTTGACCAAAGACAGATTTCTTTGGTAGCTTGCCCACAAAAACAATCCAAGAATAATGAGTGCCAGTAGCTGGACAATATTTTTCTAAAAGCTATTGCTTGAGCAAACATCATGCTTCTACAAATGACCAGCATGACTTTATGTTCTCTGTTTAAATAATCAAGTATTCATTTCCCTGCTTTCCTTCTTTCTGAGTCTTTCCATGACGATCACCCTGCTGATGGGAAGATCCTGTATTTCAGTACCTCTGTAAAAAAAAACTTACCTTTCTTTTTTATGTAATAAATTAGACCAGGATTCTGTATTCTCATTGTAGCACTTTTGGCTCTGTGGTGATACAGTGAAACTCAGTAACTTTCTATTCTCGTATCTTAGTGGATGTTACTGCATGCAGAAAACTTTCTAACTTCTAAATATTATGGATTTGATAGCTTTTAGTGCATTTCTTGACAATCTTTCCTCCAGCTTTCTTTTTATCAAGAAATGTCACCTTTTTAAAGGAAAAGAAAAACCAAAACCAAAAGCAATCTGAGGTCTGGTTTCACACGCAGTTTTCTTTGCAGTAAGGATGAAGAAAGACATTGAACCTGAGTGACAGGTATGTTATCACTTGTATGAAATGGGCTACTCTTGCTAGACCCTCCAAACACAACTGTTAATACCCTATAGCACAGGAATAGAACATTTGTATTTGAACAAACCGTGGGTTATTTGTTTCATGTATCCCCTCTTCTTGGACACTCTATTCCTTTGCTTTTTATTTACTTTTCCTCTTTATAGTCTGTCATTTTAACCAATATATCTAAAGGAATTTACAATAACCACTTTGCATGCAGATAAAAAACAAGTATTTTTTCATTTATTAAAAACTACTTCATGAAAAGAAAATTCATAACGTTCTTTGGCATTCCAGCATCCTCACATGGCTTGTAAGACATCAAGTATTTCTCTCTCTGGTTTGTGGAAGTCTGCAAAAGCTGGGAAGTTGGCAATCAGGATCTGATATGAGGCACCCGGCATTTATAGTTTTAACCAAATTTTAAACATTCTAATCTGATTTCGGGTCTTAAACCAGAAAGTATTGCTTTGGCAACCTATCAGCTTCGCTTAAGCAAAAGTATATACAACATTTTTATTCAGGAACTGAAAAGGATTGTTTCTTTTTTCTCTTTCTGAGGAAAATTTTGCATTAAATCTGTGATATTAGTATTATTAAAAAATAGGTTTTATTTCCTCCTCGGCTGGATGGGGAAGAAAAAATAAGATGGCTCATGTGTCGAGATAAGGACAGGGAGATCATTCAGCAGTTACTGATACAGGCAAAACAGACTCAACCTAGGGAAATGAATTCAATTTATTACTAGCCAAATCAGAGTAAGAGAATGACAAAATAAACACTAAAACTTAAACCACTTCTGTCTACCCCTCCCTTTTTTCCCAGGCTTAACTTTTCTCCCAAATTGTCTACCTCCGCCCTGCTACCCTGCCAGTGATGCAGGAATAGGGGTGCAGGGTCCTTTTCATGCATCTTTGTGTCTGCAGAGTTGTTTCTCTTCACACTCCTTTTTCCTGATGAAGTTGCCACCCAGTGTTTGGTTTCTTCCCCTTCTTAATTAGAGTTGCTACCACCATCATTAATGGGCTCTGCCTTGGCCAATGACAAGATCCCTCTTTGGAGCCAGCTGGTGTTGGCCCCATCAGACATAGGGGAAGATTCTAACAGCTTCTCACAGGAACTACTTTTGTAGCCCCCACAGTATCAAAACCATGCCATGTAAACCCTATACCCAAATTCTGAAATAAAACTGCTGTTATTAAAAGCTTACTGAAATCAAAAAGAATTCAGGGCTTCAAGGTTTTAAATTGAAGACTAGAACTTAGTACAGCATGGAGTATTTTGAATTAGGTTTTTGTCAAAGATTTGACTCTGACAGCTAAGGGCTGTGCAGTTAACTGCTTTTAATCATATTACTCTCACAACGTGTGTCAGCATTGCCTAGAGCTACAGAAAGCTGCTCAGAATTGTAGAGACTGAGATTCTAGTAAACAAAACTCAGTGTAAAATGTGAACAAAACTACATCAGTGTGGATTAGACAAAAAGAGATGATCAAGGGTAAACTCTCACTTACCCTCTGCCCTCTAATCTGCAAATAAGAGGGGTGAATGGATGAAACACAGGCAATACTAATGGGCAGCAGTGTGTGTGATTTACAGAAGCAAAGGTGAATGGAGGTGGGGGGGATCATGGTAATGCAGAAGACAAGGAAGCCAGAGCCCAGCTGCTATGTAACCATGGGCAACTGCATGGACTCACAGGGAATTTCAAAGGTGCCAGCACAACTGTCTTCGGGGTCTGCCAAACAGCCAGATGCTGGTGTGGAGTGAATGTTTTAGACCATTTGCCATACTGTTTTCAGAATTCTACCTGATCATCTTCCCAGCTCCTTTGGAAAACCCAGTGGTGTGCTAATTACAAACTTCATAAAAGGGATAAAAAAAAGAAGTCCACAGTAAGCTTAGTGCGTTTACAGAGCTTCTGCTGAAATGAAAGACAAAAAAGTACACTGTTACAATCAGTAGGTTAAAATTCATGGGCAATGTATAGCATTAATGGCCTCTTTGATTAAAAATGAAATTCCTTCTTTCTGTAATATCCAGGGATTTTCATTAAGCAAAATGAAGATCTTAAGGGCATCTGCTAAAAGCAGCCACTGACATTTCTATTGGTAGAGCTATAGAGTTGCCTGTGACTTGTTTTTTCCCCACTTATTTCTAGTGAGGCAACATATATCTGCTCCATATACACTTCTGAAAGCCCTCTGACCACTGGAGAAATATAAGAGCCCTGTAATAATTCGTGGTTAAGTAGTTCTGATGAGAAGGGTAAGCTGAAGCTGTAGATTTTCCATCGGTAGATGCCTGTCTGTTGATTAGATATAACTGTGTTTTTATTTCCATCTCTTCCAGATTAGAGGATATAAAAGCAGTCACCTGTCAACCCAATCCAGCAATGAAATTCAGCAGCCTATTGTCCCAATCACTGCTTTCAATCACTCTAAACGGTCTCCAGAGACAATCATTATTGTAGGACATGTTCCTAAGAGTAGATAAATGGAACTCAACCTGCCAGCCTGCATAGGGAAAGATGGACAGTCTTGGCCAAAAATATGAAAGGGCCTGGAGCTTTATTGACATTTACATCAAAAATAGTTAGCAATGAAAGCAGCTGTTGTGGAGAGCTTTCACCACAACGTGTTTGGAATATGCTGTGAATTGAAATACAGACCTCCTGACAAGCAATTTACCTTCTGTCATTCTCCATGTGCTTGCAGCATTACTGGGTACTTGCTGTGATAGCCCACTTAAAGCTGCACATGTGTACAGTTTGGATGAAAGATTAACTGCAATTTGAGGCAGGAAGTAACGAATTGTGGAGTGTCATTCATAATGGCCGACATTGTCATCTGCAGTGTGACACCACAGCAAGAAGGTGCCTCTGTTGTGATGAGCTTATAGATTCAGATGTCATTCATCCTAATGAAGATCTGCCTACAGTTCTAATAAGCAGAGTGTGAGACAGCTCAGGATTATAAGCATTAATCTGCCTTGTTTGTTGACATTAACATGATGACTAAAATGCCATTATGCAAGAAATTCTTTCTAAAGCTATTAAAAAGGGGCAATCTTAATGTATTACATCCCAGAACAAAAGATGTGCCAGGAGTTAATTTCCATGTTTACTCTCATCATTTTCTCCACCGCATCGATTTTTTTAATTCCTCAAAATAACTTATGTTGCACAAAAGTTTCTGCTATTTCATGAATATAGTACCACTTATTGCAGCTGAAATACAGCCCACATGCTGGTTTCTCCTAATGCAAAATGTAAATCCATTAACCCCCAGCGCTCATAGCAGGTTATGTTTAATGCAAATAACAATAGGATAAATATTTAGCTACAATTTTGTGAAAATAACAAACCTAAATCTTGCCAAGTATACTTAAAAGGAAGACTTATGCTAATATTTAATTTAAATAATTGACCTAATATGTAGGTAGATTGGGTTTTCTTTTCAGCCACACAAATAAGCCATTTTCAAGCTGATGCAGTGCTCTTGACTATGGGTATCAATGGAGAACTGCCAAGGCTGATTTTTCCAAAGACATCAAGTCTCTTACAAGTCATTATCAACTGGAATTGAAATAAATCTGTGTGTAAATCTGTGTTTAAAGAGGGCTAGAAGAGGGATATTAAGGGGTTTGATCTTTATCCCTGCACAAGTGGATGACATAGATAAAAATGGATTTGTGTGCCTGTCTTTGCAACTAAGCTTAAATATCATTTGCTATCTAAAAACTATATTCACTAGCAAAATCCAGGCAGCAATCTAGTATCTCAGATAAGGGATAAAATATTTTCATTGTAGATACACCTAAGACAACGCAGGTTTTAAAGGACAGTGATGCAGATTGGTGATCTCTGCACTTGTACATGCTTCAGCATCTTGGTTCATTTTTTGTTTTGCTGTTTGTTTTTGGGTTGGTTTTTTTTTACACCTAGCTCTTAAAACCAACTTGAAAATTCTTAATTCTTAATTTATGTAAGACACATTTCACCAGAACATAGCTATTGCTATTTTTGCTGTCTGGATGTGGAACAAATTGCACTCTGCAGTAAGAAATTTGGGTTGAGGGTAGGTTAGTAAAAGATCTTCTAAAAAAGTTAGTCAAAATCTAGTGGCAGCTGTTATCTTTGTAATGTGTCAGTGGAGGACAAGGTGAAAGATTTATCTTGACATATGTTTGCCAATACATCAATGGATGGAGGTGAAGTAATTTAAAAGCAAGGAGGACCTAGGAGACATGCTGAGGGACAAGAAAATTATTCACTGTGCCTTCTAAATCTTTTATATCTCTGCAAAATGGACAACAGTAAATAGTCCTATCTACCACAGTCCAGCAGGAAAAGAGTGGGAAGAAAATCCATGTTATGTGTGGGACCATTGTAGGCTGCTCCTAATGAGAGCTGGGAAGTGGGATCCTAATTGTAATTCTGTGACTTAGTGACTGAAATCTGCATGCTACAGCAAAGCTAAGCATGGACTTTTGTTTTTCCTTCTACTAAGGAAATTTTTACTAC
This sequence comes from Forpus xanthops, assembly GCA_032466535.1. Taxonomy (NCBI): domain Eukaryota; kingdom Metazoa; phylum Chordata; class Aves; order Psittaciformes; family Psittacidae; genus Forpus; species Forpus xanthops. The sequence goes on from JASSUY010034221.1 coordinate 32,814, forward strand.
TAAGCCATGATACCTTTAGAAAGGTCCTTCTGTAACACTAACATAAGGACGTATAAAAAGGAAATTAAAATTGCCGAAGGATGCATTTGTTCCATGGGAGATCCAGGTTCCTTCTAGTGGTAAAAGTACCCATTAAAGGTGAAGGATAAACTACCAGTTTACATCAGGCTTATATTTTTTGCCCTACAGGACAAGTCTAGTATTGCAGCTAAAAATGATAAAGACTGGGAAGTCACTGAACTCTAAATGCAGTAACTAGGATGATTTAGAGGTCTTGGAGTAAGTTTATGCTGCTCGAAGCAAGGAGCTTCAAGAAGAAGCAGGGACATGGCATGGCTTTTTAAGCTCAGATGAATAAGGAAATACCTCTGATGGGAATAATCCTAAATTTCAGGTTACAGAAATCTCTTACTAAAGCAGGAATTTGATCTCATTTCAAACAGTCAAGCAAGGAACATGTTGATTGAATGGTAGGACCTGGAGAATGTGGCACTTCCCTTCTCCCCTGATTCTGGAGCAGAGTAGAAGCTGGCACATGAGGGGTTCAGGTTCATCTCATTTCCTCTGTTTGATGGGTCCCTAAGTCCACTCCCAGGACACTTTGGGGAGGGGTCAAGGTATTTGGGTTGGTCTCCAAGTCTCCCTCTGGATGAATGGGCTTTTTCTTAGCAGGTGAGAAGACTATTTCAGGTTTTCTTGAAAGGGGTTGTGCTGAAAGGTTTGAACTGCAGAGCATGAAGCTCAATTGTGCTAGGGACTAGCAATAAGGTAATGAGGAAATCCCAGTGGGGAAATGGAAGCTGGCCTCTGCCTTCCCTTTATTGTCTATGTGGGATATGCACTGAGGGTCTGAAAGACAGGGTTGCACTCACAAAGAAGCATCCCATGTGGCTTATTGTCTTCTACCTCCCTTACATGGTGTGACTCCCTTGGCAGCACTGCCAGTCAGTCTCCGTTGGCTGTTTCAGCTGAGTGGGACTTCTGGCTCAGCTCGCACTGACTCCCTGACATATTTCTGACTAGAGATATGTTCTGTCTCAAGGGGAATGTACCTCAAAGAACAGCTGCTCGTCCTACCCCCTGCACCAGCTGCACATCTCTGGAGCACCAGATGCACACAGCAGCTTTCACGGTGTCTACACAGTGGGCTGGAACAACACAGTACTAAACCGTTTTCTTGCTCTATCTGAACAAGGCTGCTATTCATTTCTTAAGCCTGCATCAGGTGGATGAAGACAGCACAAAATTAAGTTTTCAAGCCCTTCTGAGAGAATTTGTCTCTTGCAAAACACTGTGGTCCTTCATGGAGGTAATCTGGCTCTTTGCAGGAATTGTCCTAGAGGTAAGAGTGAAATGTCACGTGTAAGCATGCTTCTAAAACTTCTAAAAAATATCTATCTCAATTACATAGCCATGAGAGTTTTTACAGGCCACAGAAACCCTGCTGTCATGGTTTAACCCCAGCTGCAATCACATCACACGCAGCCACCTGACCATTTTCCCACAGTCAGTTGGAGGAGAAAATGATAAGGGTGAAAGTGAGGAAACTCACGGGTATGGATAAAGACAGTTTAATAGGTAAAGCAAAAGCCACATATGCCAGCAAAGCAAAACAAGGAATTAATTCACCACTTCCCATCACAGGCAGGTAGGTGTTTAGCCATACCCAGGAAAGCAGGACTTCATCACATGTAATGGTTACTAGGAAAGACACACACCATCACTTCCAACATCCCTCCTTCCTTCTTCTTCCCTACCTTTACATACTGAGCATGACATCATATCGTGTAGAATACCTCTTGGGTCAGCTGGGGCCAGCTTGCTGGCTATGTCCCCTCACAACTTCTTGTTCACCCCCAGTCTGTTCACTGGTGGGGTGGTGTGAGGATCAGAAAAGGCTCTGACTCTGTGTAAGCACTGCTCAGGAGTAACTAAAACATCCCTCGGTTATCAACTCTGTTTTCAGCACAAATCCAGGATGTAGCCCCACACCAGCTACTATGAAGAAAATTAACATTATCCGAGCCAAAACCTGCACATCTGCTTAGACTTTGTGTAATACATGGATGTATGCCCACAACAGGGTCCTGGTCCTCTGAAGAGGGGAGGTTCTTGGAAGCACATCATGTATTTTGCCAGCATCTGCACACAGGTACCCCTCCTGTGGAAAAAGAGAGGGTTTGAGATGGCAAGGTAGAGAAGATAATTACCTGAATCGCAGTCAGACAGAGACAGCTCAGTCCTGCAAGCCATAGGCTGGGCCAGCTCTGAAAGTCTACCTACATTACTCCACTGAATAGCAGGCCCAGTTCAAACCCAGCAGATTCACAGGATATCAATTCATCAGAAATAGTATCTGCAGATTCAAAAGCCACCTCTCTGAATACTTGTTGGAACTGTTTTTTTTTTTTTTACTTTATTTATTTTTTGTAATGGAAAAGACATTTGAAGTGGTATGTACTTACATTTGCTTGTTTATTTGTTTGTTTGTTTCGAAGCAACAAAATGAAGCATTCCAACAATCCAAACCCAGCTGAGATTTGGGATGAAATGGTTCTTTGCTGGGAAGTGCTTCTGCTTTTGGCATATATTTGTTTTCTGGTAGAATCTAGCTATCCAGAAATGTTCATAAGCTCTAAGAAATGAGTCTGTAAGAACAGACTTCTTACCATGTTTTTCATTCTGGACTCAAAGCAAAACCACTGCTAGAAATGTAAGTTAACTGTTTGAAGTTAACTACAGATTTTGGTGGCATAAATATCCCACAGATCCAACTGACTCAAGACATGTGAACAGGTGAATAGCATCCAAATTACTGATTACTTTCTATATTTAAAATGAGAGTGGAGTGGAATATTTCTATAAGTCAAAGGAAAGTGATAGCTGAAAGCATGAGGAGAATTTGAAGGAGAAATAAATTTAGAAAAAAAAATGAGGGGAAGATTTTTTTTTTTTAAGATAAAAGTAGGTAAACCCCAAAGTATGTGTTGTTGAACAGACCGAACATATTTTTAGCTAAGAGTTTCATCTGTTTTGAATTAATTCACTGAATAAAAACATTGCCTTTTCTAAGCAAAGTCTGATGCACAGTTTTCACAGAGCTTGGCAAAATTTCCATCAAATAACTTGTGTCTTTCATTAGACCTTGTGCTGGGAAGAAGCTGACCGTGACATTAGGGGTCAAGATGGAGTGCCTTATTTTTAAGAGAGAATAATAATGGGTTATTGAACCACTGGGTAGATGTTCAGAAAGCAGGAATATTTGACTGCCTGTCAAGTTTCCATCTGGATCTAGAAGCAGATCAGAAAAATATCATCAATCTGCATGAAGAATTGTCAAACCTTGCTGCAAGGTTTAGGGAAGTAAGCAAGGGAGGGTTTCCTGGTGACCACACTGATCTGACCGAAAGCAAGGGCTTTTGGTCTATGCTTTGGTATTTTGATATCAGAGAACAATACTGGCCTTAGTAATGGAAGGGAAGAAAGCCACTAAAGGTCTGAAAATTGCTTATTTTCCCACAAGTATTAGGAGAAGCAGTTAAATGAATACACTGGAGGATTATCTTTTCCTCTTTTCAGACTGCATTAACTTTCAGTCAAAGCTATGTAGGCGTACTTCTAGCCCAGAAGCTGGACCTACTTTTGCCTCCTCTAGCACTGTCATTAAACAGTAACACTATCTGGCAGCAACAAACAGTGCAAAATAAGTCTAAGATTATCCAACAGCACACACAGCTGAGAACATTCAAAACCAGCTGGTAAATGTTTGGATTTACTCCAGATTCTCATAGTTGTCTTCCTTAATGCAGACAAAGGTAACAAATGTGAAAGAGGGGCCAAAGATTCCTGATTTGCTCCTGTGCTGTGCTTTCACCATCAAACTGATTATCAGGTGATCTTCACTAACAAGGGCACACTGTGATTTTCTTTCCTTAAATCCCCTGAATTTTGTTGAACCTTGGCAAGGGATAGAACAAAGTATAAAAAAAGCAGCATCCATGAGGACAGCATATGACTGAAAGGAAATAATCTTTTGACATATCTTAGCGAAACCTTGCAAACTGATTATGTTGTGTATGGCTTTTCTTTATTGTGCTCAAAAGACCACACAAAATCAGCCCTCCAAAACCTGAAGTCTTGGCTTATCACCATCAGAAAAATCCAGACTCAGAGAGCAAGGCCTTGAGCAAAGGACTTGTTTCTTTCATACAGCTCTTGTAGAAGAATCGAAGACTTCAGACACTCATTGCCTGGCTCCGAAACCTTCTTTGTCTGCCTGTGGTAGATCTGTATTTGATACACCGATACAGATGTCCCCGTGCTTGCCTTTCACTTGAGACATTTCATTGCTTGTAGCTGACATTCAAACCAGCAAACGGAATAAAAGCTTGATTGCCCTGACTACACCAAGTGTGAGCTCCAGCCTTCCTCTCTGCAGTATAGCTGTGCTGCTGGCAGCAGTAGGCTGCTCCACATGACGCTGGTAAAAGAAAAATTGGGACTGTTGTATTATTATCTACTTGTACTATTTCTACCATTTCTATTTGTACTCAAAGAAGAGACATGATTTTGATTTCAAGCACATCTGCTTCTCTCCACTCTCCCCAACCCTCCCAGGTTCCTCCAACAGACTCAGGAGCTGCATGAATCACATCCTCTGTGAAACACTGAGGTTATTTTGTATCATGAGAAGACACCCCTGCCATTCAGCCAGACAGTGTATTTTCTCTATAAGTAGCTACATCCATATGAACACAATTTTCTAGCCAAGTTCAGCAGTGAGATGTTGTTAGAAAGTGTAGGTGAAGTCTTGCAGCTCTTGATCTCAGTGCTTTAAAGAGCAGAAGTTCCCTTGTCAGGGAGGTCTTACTGCCCTGGAAGGACATGCCTATGGACCTGGAGGACATTCGTGGAGACCATCTATGCCTTTTCCTGAAGGCAATCTGGACCAAAACTGCCTCATTCCGGGGGGGAAGGGTGTAACACCCAACTACAGATGCTGGAGGAAAAAGGAATACTTCTTATTGTGGTGTGTATCTTCTCTGGATTCTAGATATGATCTCTGAGAGGAGCTGTGTATTTAAGACAGAGGAAAAACTAAGCTGATGCTTGATATCTGTAGTACAGCAGGATCCAGGAGCCCAAGTCAGTCTCAGGGCTCCCTTGTGCCAGCTTTCATTCAAACACTTTTTATGTTGTATCCTATTTACCTATAAATAGGGGTTTTCACTCCTTTTTAGCTTCTTACAAATTTGGTGTGGGTTTTTTTTTGTTTTGTTTTGTGCTGTGTTTTTTTGTTTGTTTGTTTTTCCCCCTTTCTTTCTCAGGGGCTTATTCCCTTATTCCCTCTGTCTTACTTCTAAAAATCAGTAGGGAAAGCAAAAAATTTAATTTAATTTAATGGCCTTCCCGGATTGTATTTGGTGACTGACAAAGAAACTCCCCTGCTAGGGAAAATTTCCTTTGAGGTCTTCTTTTCTCGTAATAGGAACAGTTTGAACAGGCAGTACTTGTTTCTTTTTAAGGCATTTTCCGAATAAACAACTTCAGTTGAAATTCTTTTGCTTGACTTCCTTATGACCTTGGGAGTACTTGTTGCAAAAGTTACCCTCTAAGCTAATTAATAACTTACTACTCTGTTTCGCAAGCATCTTCATTCTAAACTTGCAACACAGCTAGCTTCATGGACAGGTGAGGGCTGCTTCATAGCTGGTAAAAATTGCCCCAAATCTGAGTGAGGAACTGGAGGAGACAGAAATGTGCAAGAAGAGATGATTAGTTATAAATCTGACCAAAACACTGAAGGGGACATAATTCCCAGGCTTTCATTCCATGCTGCAGATGCACAGATAGGAAAACCTGAATGCAATGGAACCAGTCAGCTCCACTGTGCTCTAATTTATAGCTATAAATTGACAAGCCCTTAGGAACAAAACCTGTTAAGATAAGCATTGTTAGAGATGCAGCTAACAGTCTGTGATGTCCATTAGACATCCATGGCTGTGGAGCTGCAGATCATCCTACTGAGATGGAGGTGAAACTGCATTGCCCTCTTCCAGACCTCGTGTCCTGGGTTCAGAGCTTGCTGCTGTTTTATGAGTTGAGCAAGCAGATTGAGCAGCAGCTCTGGAAGGGAAGGGGCCAGCAGGGATCCAGTCTCTGAAAAAAGTGACCCGGTGTGTGCTGAAGTGCTGGAAAAGCCCTTGAGATGTGTCATGGCCATACTGCTTCACCTAGCTGTTGGCTTTTCCCCCCTCTGCCTTGTCACTCTACCCATACGTAAACTCTACTACCTGTGAACCTTATCCCTCTCCTGCGTAGTCAGACAGAAGCATAAATAAATATTGATAACAAAGAGGGGGTAGAGAGGGATCTGAGTTTCAACATTTAAAATAAAGCTCTGAGATAAGGGAAGTTGTGGTCATTTGAGCAAACAAACCTTGGTCAAGTAAGGAAAGTCCAGTGGAGAGCAAATGAATGAATAAATAAACAGATAAAGTGCTTGTGTGAAGTTTTAAATGAAGAGTCAGCCGCTCCATAAAAACAGGAAGCCTTTAAAGTATGAGGAGAAAGAGGCATTTGTTTTCTGTATGCAGAAAACCACAGCCTTACTGAGGTGGAAGCGGCAGTGGTTAAAGTCTGAGCACTTTCATTTCCACTCACAGTGCACACAATTGTAAAGGCAGGCTTCTACTCTAAAGAGATGGGGAGACAGGGTTTAGGCTTGTAGGTTGAGTGAGACTGTATCTGGGCTAAGATAAAGCATGAATCAAGCCTTAGCACAACTGAGATAATTTCAGTTTCCCTTCTTGTCACTTGCTTCTTGTTTTTTTTGTTAATGAACTTTTCTTGAACTGAAATGCTTTTTAGTTGCAGGACCAGTTATAAACAGCTCTGAGTGATCAGTCTGAAGGAGTATGAAAAAAGAGAGGTATCTGCATTTACCTGATTCTTTATTTCACCAGCCTGTTTCTGGTTTGAGCTCAATATAATTTCCCTGCTTCTCATTCATACAATAGGAGACTCCTCTCATGAAGATATTTCAAATATCTTGTTGATAAATATTTGCTATAGACATATTGATACGCAATTTCTGACCTTTTGCTTATCTATTCACAAGATGAGCAAATAAAACTTAAATTGTAAAGTATATTGCATTAAAAGAATGAAAAGGATCTCCTTAATAGCATTTGCAACTGCTTCCCTGCAATGAAAAGTTTATGAAACACATTTAAATATTTATGGAATGTTGAAAATGAGGCAGTAATTGGCAAATGACTTTATTAAAATTCTTTTTTGAGTAATTAGGAGCAAATACTTTTGTCTCTGTTTTGCATGCCATTTCTCTTCTTCTCTTTTTGATAAAGCCTGCCTGTCAGTCAAACTTTGCTGCAGGTAATTTTTTGGCTCTGTGGGGAAAATCTTCAAAAATTACATCTGAATTTAAAATATTTTGATTATCATTTTTGTCTAACAAATTCTCCTTTTTACTTCATCTTCTATATGTCCCAGTAAAGCAGCATCCTGGGAATTTAGGGCCTGAAGATGAAATTCTGCATCAAGGCATTACTGAGTTTCCAAAACACTCTCCTGAGAACAAACTGAATCAATCTAGAATCAACAAACAGTGCAGTTAATTAATGAGTACACCATAAGGGAGCTTTTTTAAACAATGTTGACTGCTGCTGCCTCAGGACCAATAGCACCAGAAGTTATTGCCGGTTTCAAAGAAGGGATTCTTAGGGTTCCCCCAAGGCACCTTTTGCTTACATTAGCTATTTACTACAACTTTTCCTCTTATTTGCACCCTAGGGAAAGTATACTTATTTGCTAAATTACTTTTTAAGTGATGCTTCTTCATGCCAGTAGCCTGAGGCATATGAAGGAAGATGCTACAGCATAAATAACAGCAGAAATTGAACTGCTTTATAGCAAAGTGCACGGAAAACCTCAAGCTGGACACCACTCAAGCAGTGCTTCCAAGCCAAGCTGAACCTGGAGGGCTGGGGAGAGCCTCAGGGGCCAGTTGCACACCTAGACAATTGTGTGCCACCAGTGGACAAAGACCCACACAAGTGCATGGCTCCCCAGAGGGAGCAGCCCTGTGATCACTCCAGAGAATCAGGACAGGCCAATTGAGAAAAAAACCCAAAAAAACAGATGTCCAGACACCATGAACTGGGGAAGCTGGACTGATCCTAAGAGAGCGATGCAGGTTTGCATGAGGTGAGATCCTGGATAGCAGATTGTCTCCAACAATGAACTGAATATTCAAACTACAACCTTAAATGTAAAAAAAAAAAATTCAAACAAAGAATATTAAAAATGTTGCTGCATTTTCTTTAAGGTTGCAGTGCTACACAATGACAGTGCACCGATTATTTCTCTTGTGTAACTTTGGAATTTCCCTTTCAGGACACTCTGTAGGAGGAGAAAAAATTATCTAAAGTAGGAGGCTGTGTTTACCAAACACCCTTCAAAAGATAAGCTGGGTAGATCATCATGTTCTTGCAAAATGATGTTTTCTTATTACAGCTATGCAGTAAGGGTTTAAAATTATTGTTAAGTAGGGTCAAGGTATCACTGGCCTGGGGTAAAGTTGTTACTGTGTGTAACTGAATTCAGATGTTGGATAAATTGCAAAAATTCCAATTTTAAAGACTCTTGCTGGCAATTTTACTTACCTAAAGCATGCTTTGAGCTCTTTTAACTGCAACAGCATCTGTCACTCACCAATTTAAAGTGTCCCATGAAATGGAAATGTAGAAACATTAATGTAAATCTGAATGTCAACATTATATATTAGTAAGTCCAAGAGACTGTACAAGCACTGGAGATAGCAATAATCAGTTGACAGTACTGACTGGATCCTGCTGGAAGGTATTTCCAGTCTTCACATGCTTCAGTAACATTTACTTACAAGTTACCCCTACCATAAATATTTCAGTGGGGATTCACTGATGAAATGTAATTCCTCAGTGTTAGGAATAATTAATATTCCAGTTTGTTTGTGTTATAAAATGCTATAGCATTTTAACCAGAGTTTTGCAGGAAAGAATGAAGATTTGCAGGATGGGGGTGAAGCAAAACCTTTGTATTTCTGGAGGGCTTTCTCTGCAAAAGTTTCAGGCAGACTGAAAATGAAAGGATCCTGCAAAATGTTGCCTTTGCTCTCAGAGAAGACAGACAGTGAAATCTGTTGCCAGGAGGGCAAGTGCTGTCTAAACCCAGGAAGCTAAACTCAGTCATTTAATTCTCTTACGTTTATGTCTGGTTTTGTTAATTTACTGTGAATTTGAATGGACTCTGCAGCAGAGGCACCATGACAAGTTTTGACCCCAGTAACAACCATCTGCTGGGAGGGAAAGACCTCTTGCCACCAAGGCTTGAGCACACAGCGCATAAGCCTTGTGCAGCTGAGTGTGAGGACGCTGTTACTTTGGAGCTCCTCCTGGCATTGCCACTATTTATTTTGTGGGATACAGTTTCCCCAAGTGATTGCTGCTGTGTGCTGCATCCCAGAACAGCTTCATCCAGGGACTGTGACCAGAGTCGGGGTGCTAGGTGGCCCCAGGGTTTAATCTCCACAGGTCAGTGCAGGTTTGGCTGGAGAGAAAGGTCCACAGAAGTTGCCATATCCTTAGCGTTGTTTGGGGTCGGTTCATTTACTTCAGACTGCCATCACTTTGGTCTTGACATCAAGGAGCATCTTCTAATTGTGCTTTGATGCTAATAAATTATTCCTCATTAAAAAGATGAAACAAACAAACAAAGATTGCTTAAATAAGAAAGAAAAATAGAATAAAAGTGGGTAGTGAGGTGGAAAGCTGAAGTACTTCCATTAAATAAAGCATCAGATTTGTACTGTTACTAGTAATGGTTCTGATTTCAGCCAGCTTTCAGAGCACCTTTATGAAGCAGCTTGTACATCCTGTTTTAAATGTCTCAGTAATAAATGTTGCTTCTCCCCTCCAAATCTCACATAAGGTTTAGTATACTTAAAGGATATGACTTCAGGTCGGAAATGTTCATATTAAGCATTCCTCTAAACAACATTTTTGTATCAAATAGAAACAAAATTAATTTACACTTGGCATTGATACACTGAATACTGCCTCAGTAGGAAAGTGAATGGATCATTTCTGTATCTGTTTGTTCCTTGAGATGAAGTTAAAAACTGCCTTAGAAATGTGTATCAGATTGTTGCATGTAAAATTGCCTGCCTATCTGATGTAATATTCTAGTAATATGAACCACTAAAATCCTGGGAGAGAATTTCTGCCTTACAAAAATTTTTGTCAATATCTGCTTTTGTTTGTGTGTCATTCTTGTATCAGATGGACTTGATGGAGTCAATTATTAAATCAAATTGCTCAAAATTTTTAGTCTATGAAGGAAGCACTATGCAATGTGCTTTGTGGCTTCAATTGCTGTCCTCTCTAGTCTATTTATAACTCATCAGTACCACCTCAGCATCTCCAGTCTTCAACAATGTACTCAACCAACTCCTGTTCCCAAATCCTTTCCTTTTCTCCACGGGATGTGGGACCCTTTCACCTCCCTTATAATGGCTATAATAGGTTGACTTGTTCCTAATGCTGAGAGTTGTGCTTATATACTTCTGCCCAACTATATTCTTTGTTCTATGCTAATTGTAAAACCTTAAGAAAGTATTTATTTTATGCACAACTTGGCCACTTGGCCAGCTAATTCAAGTTGTTTTGTAGTGGATCTGGTTCTCAGAATCACCTGTCATTTTACAGGGATGTTTTCTCTCCCTGATGATCTTACCAGCAAACTGTCCATTTACTACCAATAGACTTTGACTGCATCATCAACTCCAGAAAAAAAGTGTCTGCTCTTCCCTGTTCGCGGTAACTCTGTTGGGCATGCAAGATTCATCTAATGTTTCCTGAGGGTTTGGACTTAGGTACTGTTATTTACCTCCATAGTTACAAGGAGTATAATCTGAGGATTCTGAATACACCTCTATATGAACACTTGGTAGGGCCAAATGCTAGCTCTCTCTGGACTTTACTTCCAAAACACTTAGAAAAGTGTGAAGCTCTTCATACCATAATGGAGAAGATTACAGACAGAAAAGACAATACTTCTGACTCTGCAGGTCAAGTATCCAAAAGTTAGGTATGATTCTGGATCCAGTGGCAGATCCTGTGTGGGTTGAGAGCGCTTCACAAATTTTGGACTGCCTAAGGATTTAGTTCTTGACTGAACCCGAATTCTGAGTCCTATACAATGTTAGAAATGCTGTACTAGTGTGAACACATTCAATCAGTTCAAACTCTCTAAAAATGTTTCTGAGGAGTTTTCTTTGTACAACAGGTTTTATGGCAGATCAAGTACTGTCTATGCATGCAGCTTTGATTGCTTTCTAACTCAGGCATCACCTAGCCTCCCCTTCTGACATGGAGCTTCATAAAAATGTATAGACAAAATAAAATCTGTATTTTGACTAATTTCACAGATAATTGTGACTCCACACTTAACCTGGATGAAGCTTATATTAGCAGTTGATTTTATCATGAATATGGCTGGTATGAAGGACTGTGCAACACAATCTCTGACCTGTTTATGGTGAAGTTTAGAAAATATTTTCACTTTTTCTAATGTCAGATCATCTGAATTAGTGGAAGATGATGTCTAGTTTAAATTGTTAGCTGAAATAACATACTTTAATTACCAATGTAATTGATACCAATAGAAGTGAATATGAATGTTGACATACAGCTAGTCTCTACCTAGGCCTTAAGTATTTCCCTCAAAAAACTGAGCTACCAAGCATCATGAGTTTTCTAGACCATGTAGCATCAGCACTGATATTCTAGAAGGCGGGGTATATAAAGCTGGATCAGCTGGGGATAATGTTTCAACAGAGTTTGGAACCCCCAACTTCCATACAGTACTTTGTTATAAATGCCTGTAAAAAGTTTGGGTGGTGCTTTTGGTGCTTAACCACTTCTGGTTTTTGGTTTTGGGTTTGCTTTTTTTTTTTTTCCACTGTACAACATCAGACTGCGTAAGCATTATAGCTGCAAGAGTTTGAAATACAGCTTGCAAGTCAAACTGTTTCAAAGTAGCCCTGAGGGGAAGGAAAACAAATATTCCCTTAACCTTCATTCTAATTATGTCAGTCATTAAAATATAAGCAACAAAGAACAGTGCTTATTAAAATTACCTTCTGTTGATAGCTCCTCTTTTTAGTGCAGTTCATACCCGCAGATATTTAGTGGAAACATCTTTGTGGGAGGAGAAGAATGCTTATAAATTGAGATCAGTTAACCAAATATTTTTAAATATTCAGATACTCCCTACCATATTTTATATTATTTTTAAGCAGATGAGTTATTTTTAAAATGCATTTCCATTATAGTTACCTCTGTGATTGTTCAACTTTGCACAGTCCACTTAAATGTACAGTCCTGATGACAGTGTTTGATAGCCGACTAAGATACAGAACTGGCATTGTATGCTCTTCAGATAAGCAAACAGGAAGAGCAAAGCAGCTATTTCCCACTGAAGACTTAATTTCCCTTTGCAATGAGAACTCTTGATTCTGTAATCATAAATTAATTAGGTTAATTTTGAGATTATTAGTGTAACTGCCACCTACTTCAAACAACAAAGCCATCTGCTTTTATAAGGCACTGGAGAGGTGCAGACTTCTGCTCTAAATCATTTACCTTCTTCATCGGTCTCATTTCCTATGCTGCAATTTTCAGAGTGGGTTTCAGAGCAGGTGCAAATATCCTGAACTTGTGACAGAGGCAGATATTGCACTGGATTCAAGATACACTGTGCTTTGGAAAGACTGATTTATGGCTGTCCAGTGATACATAGAGGTTACCAGAATAATAATAACACTCTACTTTTTAGCCACAATTTGCATATGAGCAGATAATTCTCTTCAAATTAAGTAGCTTTTCATGATGATGTCTAGAACAGGCTGTTGATCTCTATTTCTCTGTTATAGAAGTTAGATCTGGAAACCTCTACTCAATTTAGTTTTCAGTTTTCTTCCTAGCAAATAACTTTGTTATAATACAGAGTTTTAAAAATCCTAAGAGATTCCATATTTATTCTAGAGGTGATGTCTGTTTCCTTATACTTTCCCTTTCATAATCCACAGAATGAAAGTTGATTGCCATAAAGTTTTAGAAAACTACTTAAATATTTTTAAGCAGTATGTACATCTGGAAAAAATGGAAGTTTGGAGTGTGAACCAACTAGTCTGATACAGGCAGTAAAAGTTTGTTTTTCTTTCCTGGTGCTCATGCCACAGAGCCTCCAACTGGCTTACAGGATTGTTCTGGCATAAGCAAAATGAAGCAGCCAGAGCAATCAGCATGGGACTAAGGGGCTCTAGCTCTCAGATTGGTACAGTGTTGCATGTCTACCTTTATATGAAAATACATGGTGCTCTTGATGAACATGACGGTGATAGGATACACTACTGATTTAATCCTCCTAAGTTAGGGAATTGTAGCATGTAAACCAGGTTACAGAAGCTTGTGTGAAATTCAGGTCACACCTGACACAAGAAAGACAAAGGAGATGACTTCTGGGAAGCCGTATATCCCAGCAGTAAAAGAGAGAGCAGAACAAGCTCTTTAAATTGAGTTCTTGAAGCTCCATGGCATGCAAGTGTCAACTGATATCTTGAACTCTGTCATGTTTTGTGACTGTGAGTATGAAGACCATTCAGAGTGAAAAGAGCACAAGAGCACCAAGCATAGGGCTGATGGTATGGAAACAAACTGTTCAGGGAGCAGGTGGAAAGCAATGGGGGCCAAGCACCTTAACCCCACTTCCAGCATGTCTACTGCTCCAGCAGCAGAAGGCAGCTGTAATCGACATTGATCGTGACGCAGCTCAGAGCTACTGCAGAGACATGTAGATCCCTTATCACCGGAGTATAAGCTGAAACTGCCAAAGCATTTCTGCAGCATTTAAACATTTGTTTTCATTCCATACATTGATTACTTCTTCTGTTGCGCCTATGATATCAAAATAGGAAAGGAGTGGGCCTCTACAATAGTAGAAATTCTCCTGAGCTACTTGCTACAGAGGTATATTGAGGCAGAAATGACCAGAAACTAGTTTCAGTATGCAACCATCCATAGTTCTTCAGTAAATTTTTCTCATTGCATTTAAGAGAATAGCACTGATTCATTCATTTTTTCTTCATCTGTACCTGGTTTTCTTATCTAAAAGAAAACCATCTGAATCTCTATTTTTATTTTAAAAAATAAAACTAGCAGATCAGTTAATATGAGTATTTTTGGTATTTGCTGCGTATGCTGGCTTGCTTCTGAAGACTTTTTTATTGACTAGCAAGAGATAATTCTCGATCCCCCGTGACTAATGCCACCTGGAAAATCTGATGATTTGTAGCAGCCTATTCCATGTTCCGCTGTGTCTTTTACCTCTAAAATCTGTCCCTTGTCTTTTTCTGTTGAAAGCAAAGCAGAGGAAAAAATGTGGTTCTGACAGATTTTTTATTTTAATGAAGTGCACAATTATTATATATGGAATCATGTATGTCCTGAAGACAAAATGCTTGAAGTTATCAATGTTACACAACTTGCTTTCAGAAATGAGTTTTCATCGTTTGTTGAATCTCAAGTATTGTTATTTTAAACAAATGTTTTAGATTCTCTTAGTATTGACACAGACACTGGTACATTCAACTTGAGCTGGAGCAGAATAGGTAGCTTTCCCCTGTACTATAGAGTCACTTGGCCTTCCCAGATGAGGGGCCTAATTCCTTAAAGGTAGATTTCCATAGGGTTCTGGAACATATTTCCTTACAAAAGCCTAATAGGATCCTAAAAAAAAAAAAAAACCCGGATATTTAGAAGCCTTACACAAGTTGTAACCAATATTTTTTTCCCTTAAGGATGTCATGCAAATAAGCGGGATATTATTTTATGTGAAACTGAATGCATAACAGAAATCAGCACTTCAGATTCTGTTCTGTCATACTCCAAATGCATTTAAATTAAGGATAATGCTTTCTACTTACACTTGTACCAGAAAAAACAACTGAGGGGGCTGCTTTTTGCTAGATGTTATGGGAGCAACATGCAGTAAGTCATGTATGCTCTGCTTTTACTTCTGAAATATCGCAGGCACTATCTATCGGCTTCATTCTGTTTGGAGCCTTATGTTGAAAAAAAACCAAACAAACAAAAAACAAACCGAAAGAGTTTGGCTTTGAAATATCTCAGCAAAACTTAAATAATCCAATATTACATGCATTTTGAAAAATAAATATGATCTAATTTAAAATGTGACCATAGAGGTAAAAGCACCAGTTGCATTCAGTAACTGCCAGCAGTCAATGTTATTGCACACAGAAAATTGACTAGTATACCCAATATAAATTATTGATGCACTCATATTGACTTATTCTGAATTTGATGGACAGAAAATGTGACACTATTGTAATATGCATATTGTATTAATAACACAACTAATCAAAGATAATTTTAACAAACTATGACATAAGGCCTTAAATTATTGATGGAGAACAGTTTAGGGATGGTTAGTGCATTAGTTGAGTGTGTTCATTTCACTGACCATTTGGTCTGGTCCCATCTGCCACAAGTTAGCTTCCTCATCTCTCTAGTACCCATTCAGGTGCATTTGGAGCAGCTGGAATATTAGTTCTCTATGGAGAAATAAGAGCTCACCATGACTCGGCAATGCTCCCTGCAGTTCCAGGCTCCCCAGCAGCCTCTTCAACAATAGGACAGGGCCCTTCTCAGTTCCAGGTCTGATAATTTAATCTCATAAAACAATGTAACGTAGTCCCTTGGAGAGCCTTGCCTTATTAATAAAAAATGCAAGCATACAATTTACATTGTTACAGTGACATTCCTCATATTGCTTTTTTTTTCCTTCTGTCAAAAGCTTCTCGAAAAAACCTTAATAAAGAGAGAACTTATTCAAGAAAACAATGTGGCTGTTTGAGCTAGCTGGCCTACAATTATAACATGAAAATGAAGAAAAGGTGGAGACAGGGGTGGGAGAGATGTGAGACATGGGGGAGTTACTGCATTAAAGGAGATCTGATTCTTTAATTCTTTAATTTGGCAATGCTAAAAAAAAAAATATGGAGTGCAAAACAAGAAATGCTCACTTTCGATCCACCTTTGCATTTAAATGCTGTAATAACAAATAGACCATATTTGCTGAAGGACTCTTGTTAATACTATTAGCATCATTTAGCAATCTGTTGGACAATAAAACAGGACCACATAATGTGGAGCAAAGCACTAAAACAAATGGCTTCCCATGACTTTTAGTTAAGTTTTGTGGTACAAATTTGCCATCTGTAGCATGCAGAGTTTGAAGGCTGTGTCCATTTCCACAGATGTTTTAACTTAGAAGTTGTCCTTTGTTGTTAACCCTGAAATAGCATCTCAAGAAGAATGTCAAGGAGAAGCAAAAGGTTGGAAACTTAGAGAAAACTTTACCTGATGGCAGGAATCTTTAGAAACAAAGTATTTTTCATTGCCAGTCTTCACTGGGGGTGGTGGGAAATGATACTCATTAACTGACAGCTTAGTAGACCTTCCAGAACTCCCCCTCCACTCTGATGATTTTCTGCTGTAGGATGACTTCAGTCCTCTTTATGCTGGAAGACTTGCCATACTCCCACATGGTCTCCTAGACTGGATCAGCTTGCCCACCTAAGCAGCACTTTGTATGCTTACACTGACTCTCTGCCTTACTTAATACTTAGTGTGCTAAATGAGTTTCAGTAATTACCAGCATCAATCAGAGCATGAGTCAGAGGATGAAGTCAGCCTCTGAATGAACAAAAAGATATGTCAAAGAAGTCCTTGGTTAATTTTGCCAAAAATGTCTTTATTTTTGGGTTATCATAGTCAGAGAGTATATGATTTTACTGGTTCTTCCTTTAGGTAGGCCGCAATTACTGTCCCCACTGAAACAGAATGAGGCCTGAAAAAGCAGAGCTGTCTCAGGAAGCATTCACACAGTAAGCCACCATTTACTGCAACAACATGGACCCAGGAGCCAATGGTGAAAATATATCTGGATTTTCCATCTGGCTCCAGAAAATCAAGGCAGTGTTTCTATCTCCATCCTCAACTTGCTTGCCACCTCACTGTCTGAAACCAAGCTGGAAAAGACTTCTCCGATGCTAGGTTTTCTGTCCTAGTCATAGGTGAGAGATTATTAAGGGCAACTGAGAAAAATCACAGCCACACTGCAGTGTGATCTGTTTTATGTGACTAACATATAACAAAGGAAGCTGTTGAAGAAGTTTCCAGCTTTACAGCTCTGGTATCATGCACTGAGGATGTCTGTGGCTCTCCAGCTCAGTCACTCGCTGAGGGAACGCTTGGGAACTTCCAAAAGCCCAAGCTGGACTATTTCCCTTTTACTGACAAAACCACCACATTTGGCTTCCCCATGCTTGCCAGACATGACTAACTCTCAGGACTCATAAAAGCAGCTCTGAAGAACTGTTTTCTCTGAAGTGTATCAGATGTATAAATGGGAAAAGTTTTCTTTTTTTTCTTTCTTTTTAAATGATACAAGGAGAGTGTGTCCCATGAGACAGCAGAACCATCAAATGTTAACTCAATGTGCTTTTCAAATCTCACAAGCTGAACACGGCTGTGATATCAGTATGTGATTTTAGGAAACATGGTGCAAAGTACAGACGGGATAAAAAACTGTTTTCCTACTGCTGCTGGCAAAAGCACTTATTTTGGTATTCTAACTGCTAGAGAGCATATGATCTCCAACTGTTTCTTCCAGAAGAATTAAAAATTGTCAAGTGGCATTCTGTCTTCTTCCTGGATTTCACGCAAACAGCTGGCTAAACTTCTGTGCTCCCTCACCCTTCTGCTGGAGCTCAGACTTCAGTCACCGGCTCTCCTTTTATTGCCCCTCTATTTAAACTTCGTTTATGCTTTATTAGTCTAAGTGACATAAGACGTTCTGCAAGGTATTGAAATAAAGGATAAAAAGCGCGTGGTAGATTTGTCAAAATGCACTTGAACAAGGACTTAATTCTGACGCTCCCAGGGTAAGCCAAAGGGTTTATCCATATTGGCAAAAGATTTTAAATCCCTGTATGATTTCACAAACACACAATAGGAACTGCCCAGTTAATGAAAAGAAGCCATAAAAGAAGCCACATTTTCCTTGAACTGTGTATTTCATAATTAAGTTGTTTGTTTCCATGCCAGAGAAAACCGCGTATTTTGACTGCCGATCTGCATGCTTAAATCCTCTCTGTAAATACGGCTTAGTCAAAAGCTGGGGCTAGATGTATGCCCTGTTCACAGTGCCTTCTTCTATCTACCAAACCTTCCAAAATTCTTGTTCCTGTTATTGGTGCCTGACTGCACTATTCATAGGATATGAATATCCATGTTCATAGGACATGAATTTTTCTAATGGGAGCTAAAATGCTGTGTAGACCAGTTCTTGCAAAACAAAGTTGAGGTTAGTTTTAAAGGGGACATTTTTTAGATTTTGAGATTTCTCCAAGCAAAAAAGCCCTGTTTTACTTCTTTGAGCTTAGTGAATTCCGTAGTACATTTTATTTGCATTCAGGCTGTCTCTCAGTATATGGACACAGCTCTTCTGTTGCTCAATTTCTTTGTGTATTATGGGTATGAAAGTGTGAATGACAGACCAATTACTATTTCCTATTCTAGGTGAAAGGCATGGTGCCATCTCTCCTTGAAGGTGGCTTGGAAACCTTTCATAGGCAGAGGTTTAGATTGTACTGTGCAACATCACAGAGGCTGCAGTGTCACAAAGCTGTGTTGCAACATGAAAATACTGGTATAGCTTAGGCAATGTCTGACCTACAGTCTGTCTAAGCATACAATGGAGAGATAAGATATCTCAGGGTGAAATTTATTTACCCATGCAGGCTGTCCAAACTAAAGCACCAGAACCTAATTAGAGACATTGGCTGAAGTGCTCTGCCCTGCCAGGATAGGCAAATATGGGATGTCCACATTTCACTGGAGGTCTGAACTGCCCTTCTCACTCGCACATCAGTGACAAAATCATTCTGCCTATCAGCATCCTGTCTGTTAAGGATGGCACAGTAAAATGGTACAAGAAAAATTCTGCTGTGGTTTTATATGCAGGTTTCTGAGCCTTTCTAACAGATTTTCTGGCGGGACTTGGATTTCACTGGCTACAGCTATGTCATAATGAGTCTGTGTTTAAGCCCAGAGCATATGGACACAAGCCCAGGCTGTGGCATGAACATTCGGTGGGCTCCATTCAGTGCTTGTGGAGAGAAAGCCTGATCCCACCTTCCCCCTCACAGAGAAGCCATGTCCCTTCTGTCTGCAGTGCGAAGTGGCTTTGTGCAGCTGTCCTGGTCAGCAGCCTGCAACATACAACACCTTACAGTGATGGCATCTTTCTGAACTCAGGCAGCAAAGTCAGGCCAGGGTCATTGCAAGAGCCAATACCACACACAGTAAGGTCTGAAGGGGTGCAACAGGCAGCCTAGTGTGGATACATGGAGGTGGCTGTGCCTTCAGTGGTGCTCTGGCCAGTGCTTGGCTGAGCAATGCAGTCCTTTCTCCCAGCTCCATCAGGGATGCAACTCCTCACACTAAGAGTATGATCACTTAGCGTCAGCTAGACATGCAAGCTAGAGCTCTAATAGTAGGGGAAAGTGTCCTGTTTCCTCCTTGTAAATTAACAAATATAGTGCTTTCTCCTGTTGAACAGCATGCAATTTTCCCATCTACTACATTGGAAAATATGAAAGTGCTACCTGTTTTATTTGGTCAATAGAAGTGCAAACTTAAAAGGAAGCCAAGGGTTCTTTTTTGTGTATTTTGCTCAGTTTGCTAATGTAACAAGGTGATGCTTAGCTATGAAACATTCATTTGAGGTGTGGTTTCTTTTGCACTGCATCATGAAATATATGGGAACAAGATTATATCTACAGTTACTGCAATCTCAAATTACTAATTTGTTTAATGAAATTCAACTCCTCCCAAGATTGCCCCAGGACTATATGATGATTTGAAGTGTTAATGCTTGCACTGGGATCTTTACATTACCAAATAAATCTGGGAAAATAAATGCATCCATTTGTCTGCCTTGCAGGGATATTTCTGAGGAGGCAGCTGCATGCTGTTTTGTTTCATTGTGTTGTTTTGGTTTTAACCAGTTTGGCTTTCTTTCTAGCCATGCTGCAGGATACAAAGGCTCCATTTCAGAGGTAAAAATGTTTCTTTTTATCAAAAAACATAAATGTGTCAGCTCCACCACAGAAATTGTAAGGCTACACAATACAGCTCTATTTGCAGTAGGATGGACTATAAAAGACACCACAGAGAGAGTCGGTCTTCTTTACTACTTGTACTTACTACTACTTTGACTTCCACTCCTGAAAGCAGCCTGTAAGGACCAATCTTCAGACTTTAGTGGGGAAACCATCAGAAAAACATTGAAAATATCTTAATTGAAGTAAAAATGAAAATTCATTTGTAAACTGAGATCATGTCTTTGCAAATTTGGGGGTCAGCCTCAAGTAATCCCCCCCTGTAGGAAAAGTTTCACATGAGACGGATAAAAAAATCAAATTTCTTTGGAAATTCAGGTGACTGAAATAACATTGGTTCACAAAAATGAGGCTCACAAAAGAGAGTTTAATCATAAATCCTATTTTCAAATAATTGACCAGCTCCAGGTGAAGGAAGACCTTAGGAAAGAGATTCCACAACTGCAAATATATGCATAACTGCTACACATCGCATGTCTTCACTTTGCAAAATAGTATACATTTCTCTCCTCTTTCAATCTTCAGTAATGGAAAAAAAAAAAAAACCAGAACCAATTAAATTCTTATTTTTAACTTGAAAATCTGAGACTGCCTTCGTTTTTTTGCTTACATGATGCACCCATGCAAAAACTGTTGTATTTTCTCTAAAGGATATCTAGGCTAGCAGATAGCTTACCTAATATTTATTTCAAATTTTAAGGTGTATTGAAGAGAGAGAGACACATACTCAACCCCTCCTAACACCACTGTCTCAGTTCCCTGCACAGTGAAAAGAAAGGAGTATTTCTGGATAGCTAGTTTAGATTTAGGCATCTAACTTTTGGTGGTTTAAGTAAAATGAGATGAATCCCACCCTCAGTGAAGCTGTGCTGACAATTGCAGATAAATAAACACTGTCTAAAATCTCCAGTGTGAAAATAAACTGGTGTTTGGGATGTATAGACCTCTTTCCTATTTTTTTCTGCTCACCAAAGTAACAGCTATACCTGTCACTTGTCACCTTTAGGAGATATATATATAGCTAGCTAGCTAGCTAGATATTTCCCACTTTGTGTCTAACTGCCAGTACCGCTAGTAGGAGATGTAAGTGGGCATTGAGAGCAGAATATAACCCACTGTCAAGTACCTGAATTATTTTTACTTTGCATGGAAATATGATTAGTTGTAATGAGAATTCAGAATTCGATGAAGGTGAGGTAGTTTAATGGTAAGAGTTTAGTGCACTTTTATAATCTGATTGTCTTAAAATGTCTCAACTTACAGGTTTTTCAAGCAGACATAATGGACCTTATTCAATAAGTTTGCTTAATCAGGTGTTACTTGCAGAGAAATATTGCCATACTTCTAAAAATAAAATATTACGTTTCCATGCGCTACTACTGGGCTTTTTCATTTTCTTGCACTGAACTGAATTTCTGATATAGCCCTGAAATTCTTTTATTAATGTCTTTATTTCACTGAAACCAAAATAGCCTGTAGAATGGTCTCCCTTGTGTTTAGGTTTTCATAAGTATCTTATGATAGAAGTAACTTAGAGGTATTTATCCTCCATAAAATTATTTGGCAAAAACGAACTTAATTAAGAAATCATGGCTTTGTAGGAACCAGGAAAGCCATGGCATTCAGGGCTCAGGCACTGAAGAATGGACCTCCTAAACCTGGCTTTGTCACTAACTCATGGTGTTATTTCAAGAAGCTTGTCATATCCTCAGCCTGCCTCAGGGTTTTCATCTGTCAAAAGGAGGTAGAAATATTTCCCATATCTCAGGATAAACCACGAGCATATTCAGTGTTTTACTTGGTGCTTGAACAAGCTGTATGAAAAAGCTTAGCTAGTACCAGTATTATAGTGCATTGTCTGTGCCTTTCTCCCCATTAAGGCCATGGCTTCTTCATTTTGTGTTCAGAAATAAGTAATTTTGTGAAAATGGCCTTGGTATGCCTCCTTAAGGTCATAGACTGTGTCCACTTCCTGCTTCCTTGGGACTGCTGCACTGAGTATAATATGACACAGATTGAGTTGGGAACACTTCATTTGTGATTGCAATAATTCAGTGTTTTTTCTGGTGTAGCTTTGGCTCATGACAGGATCAAGTGGTCTCAAGTAAAATGTGTAGTCTTAGGAAAACCACAAAGTTAACTATGCGGTGGTGTTTTTTTTTTTCACGTTTTACATATATTGGATAGGTATATATTTATGCATATATGATGCATCTAACAAAGAAAACGTCCTTCACTCTTTCCATGTTTAAAGGTTAAGACAAATAAGAACTCAATACTTGCCATGTCACCAATGTAGGAGGGCATGAGGAACCAGGAAAGCGTCTTCCACATGTTGTCTTGTGGTATGCTGTGTCAAGCTGGATACTTATCTCTCTGTGTTAACTCAAGCTGTCTAAACATTAATTTTCCAGGGTAAGCCATCTGAGCCTGAACACAGCACTTCTTCTCTTAAAACCAGTGTTTAAGAAGGTGTAGTATATTGTCTTTTGGAAGCTTTAATCTTTCCACTGAGTATATAGGGGTCCAGATGCCCATTCTATTCTAAAATTAAGAAATAATTTACATTAGCATTGAGTGAAAAGAAGCCAACCTTCAGATTACTCGAAAATGCTAAAAGTCTAAAAAGGCTGTAAGAACTGTAAATACGCAGAATGGCTTTAAATATATTCATAATTCACTTTTAGTCCCATAAAGAAAAAGGCCATTTATGTTATGGAATATCTATGGATAATTTTTTAATACTTGGTCTTCAATAGAAAATACATATATTGCGAGTGAGGGCAAGAACCTTATAGATTTTTGACTGATGGCATACAGTGTGAGAAACCCACTATCACTGAACAGACTGGTATCCTCTGCCAAAATAGTAGGCCAAACAAATGACTAACATATTAGGGATGGTAAAATTCTGTCATCTCACACTATCAGCACCTCTCCACATTTTTTTGGTGCTGCTATTTAGTATCAAACAACCTATGGGATCTAGAAGGCTAAATCAGAAGAAAACTTTTAAGATTTTGAAAGAATATAATGATTCAGAAAAGACCAGGATAGGGCAAACTTATGAAATTGAATCCTGTAGTCCATACACAAACATTCAAACTGATTAGAGTTTTGCCTGGGAAAGTATAGAAGTTCACATTTTGATAGTTCTTGCCAAGTGGTACTTTTTACTGATGGATGTAGGAGATTGGCTGTGCCATTTCAGTCTGTTGAATCACAATTTATTTGCCAGAAAGAAAAAGAAGTCTGGGACTGAAAATGAAATCCAGTGTTGATATTAGAAGTTTGGAAAAAGCTAAGAAGCAAGTATTGTGGTGACTTCTTTAAGTGCAGTAGCAAAGTGCCAAATGGAACATGACAGAAGTAGTTTAAAGATCATTCTATTACTCAGTACTTGAACAAATTTGGCACTATTTTGGATGGCAATGCAGAAGGTCATTCCTTATTCATATCTACAGAAGTCACTGGAGTTGCTCTGACCTCACTGATGATGCCACTGGAAGAGCCGCATCACCCCCATCTTCTAATTCCTTTTACTCGGTGATCCAAGTTGTCCTTTGTCTCGTATACATATACTGAGAACTCACTTTATTGTTGCAAATGGCTGTTAATCTAAAACAAGATTGTGGAGCAGGCCTTTTGGGTGATATTCAGGGTATTGTTATGGTACTGTCCATTTTGAAGCCTGCCACGTCTGGTGAACTTCCGTTCATGTTCAGAGAAAATCACTTTTATATTGTCTCTGGGCTGTATGCACATATAGACACAGATAAGTTTTTGAAAACTAGAGCTTTCAGTGATTGGCTCAGCTACCACCATCCTTAACAAGCTTGTTTTAGTCTATTACTTCAAATTAATTTTTTAAGACTAGAGCATTAGAGAGTATGTCTGCTGGGGCTACAGTTGGAAAGACAAGTCTGAGGGCTAGACTATGAAATAAAAACAGCACATAAGGGAAGAAAACTGCCTAAAGGAAACATACTGTTGTTTGAATAGCAGACGAGAGGTAGGAGGCAACCAGTTGAAATAACCCTTGTTTTTCAAAACTGGGAAAAAGGTCCAGATCCTCTTTAATATGCCAAGCCCAAACTGAGGCTTTGCCAGTTTTATCCTATCCTACACATTTTTCATATCACAGTGGTTGGCTTTTGAGAGATACCGGCAGAAAAAAAAAAAAAAAGTGGAAAATTGCAAATGCTTTAGGGATTGCAACATGCCCGCTGGCAGATATACACTGGGGAGGTGGGGGCAGAAAGTGCTATAGTTGCCTCTTTGGCATTCTCTGTTTGATATATCTCATATGGCACATGGTAGGGAAATATCATTTTGTGTACAACTTCATGCACCCATAAACTTTGCAAGTCAAATTCTGAGTTCCCAGAGCATTCATAAAAGGGAAGAAGCTTTATTTGTATGATAGAAAAGAATAAAAAAGCAGATGTGAAAACCAGGAGATTGTCATAAACACACTGAGATTGTATGTGCTGGCTTCTTCTGATTTCTGGACTTCAAGAGCTCACTTCCTAGTTAATTTCTACAAAGTAAATAATTATTTCTTAAACAAAACTGAGATTTTCCTGTGGCTCCAAGATCTGGAGCTTGAAGAAAATGACGAGGCTTGTACTATCACTGACAGACAGCAAGACTGAGCCTAAAAGTCTGTCCAGAACCTGTAGCTCTGACAATACTAAAACCAAGAGTTCCTTTGAGAAGCACCCTCATATTAGTCAGGTGAAAGCAGTGCAGGTAGTACAGGGACATTCCTGACCAAGGTCCTTTTAATAGAAATATTCATCTAGGTCAAAGGAGATAACGCTGTTGCCTCAGCCTCAGATGGAATTTGATGCCCATTCCAGCTCCCTCTGCTTGGTCTGTGATTATTTAATACTGGCATCTTCAACAGCCTCACCTGGCTGCTGAGGCACCTAAGAAACCCAAACCTCAACCTAACACAATTTCAGGTACAAATAGGAAAGGCACATTAATGTGTGTATGTCCCCAAAAAATTGTGTTCAACAGACTACCATGAGTTGTGATTTTTGGACTTCTATGCAGCTGAAAGGTTTGTCAATACGACTTCAGCCTTCATTTGGAAAAGGGTGCCTGCAATATTATGCATTATACTCTCTCTTTTTTCTCTGCTGAGCACATTGCATGTAGTTCTCCAGGATTTGGTTAGATCTGAGATCCCCAACTTTCACATTTATACATGCATCCGTATGCTAAACCTGTTGTCTAATTGTAATAGATTTCCCATTAATTTAGCTAATACTCATCATGCACATAATTCTCACCAGGTCAAAAACATTAATTGAGACTGAGCAGTAGTTAACATGTCATGCTTAACTGACTCTTCCAGAGCAAAGAGGGGCAGTTTGAACTTGCGTAGTCAAAAATTAAATACAAAATCAGGCACCATCAAAACCACCAGCAACCGATTCCTATTTTAATCTGACAAAGAAATCCTCCTAGAAAAACAGAACCTATGAAGCTGCGTCCATCCTGGATCACATAATCCTTTGTGGGAAAATCAGAACTCCATACCAGCTGAGAGTATGTATGTGCATACATGCACGCATGTAGAGTTATTTTAACAGCACACTACACTCTTTTCCAAAGGTAAAATGTACATTAATTGAATAGTTTCTTTCAACTGAGTGGTCTTCACGTTTAACTCCTTCTCAAAAAACTGACTGTGTTTAAAGCAGGACAGAAATATTTTCCTTAAAATTGCTGCTAAATTTTTAAATGATCTGTTTAAATGGATAATCCATTTTTAAATTTTCCATTTTTAAATTATGTTTAACAACATAATTGCTGCTAAAACTTCTCTTTTCCCCCACCCTCAAAAAAGAAGTGTATTTGAGGATACAAAATGCCATTGAAACACTGAGAAAAAACATTTCAAATTGCTCTGTTGTTAGCATAGTATGGCCATAGCAAAAAATATACTAGTGAGTTGGAATCATATCATCCTGAGCATCTGCACTACTCCTCCTTAGAGAGTGCATACTAATCATCGCTCTTCATGGTCAGTAACCACATAAGGACAACACCAGACGATGCCAGTGGTTTTGGTTCTGTAGCATTTATATGCTTTCCTGAAAAGATAGTCATGCCAGATAATATTCGTCAACCTTGTCTTTGGTCTTCTCTCTTGATTGAGGCAGATGTTTATTTTCCATCTGCACTATATGTCAGTGCAACTGCAGCCTTCATCTGGCAAAGGGTGCCTGTAATATTACGAGGCCATCGCATAAGCTGCTGGAAAGATTACTCTTGTGAATAAAATCAGTTTATGGCTAAAAACATTTATTCTTCATTTTGATAAGCCCTTAACAAATGAAAATTTGCTTCCTTACACTTTTGCCAAGCATAGGACCATGTTTATTTCTAGCTATATGGGTCACGAAGGATTCCCAGCTGTTAGATAGAGTCAGTTGTGCATTGCTGCACTCAACAACATCTGTTTCACAAAAACAGTATCCAGCTTTTAGCACTCAAATGGAGGTTATACCATATGCCAGCAGACCACTTAGTTTTTACCTTGGGAACCAACTTTACACTAGTCAAGGTAGCAGAGGAAGTACTGAGTATTTAAATGCTACCAGGCTTCAGTCACATCTTCATGTGCTCTTGTCATTTCCCACTATATATAGTAAAATTAGTTCCAAGCGTATATTGCAAGCTGTTCCTCTGTTTAATAATTAACTGGAAGAAAGTTTGTTTGCAAAACAGTTAAAATGTTTTTTGTGATAGACTCTGATGTTAAAAGTGGCGCTATAAGATGCTTCTGCAAATACAGAACCTTGTTAAAATGTCAAATAATATCAGCTATCAACAAAGGCAGATCAGGTTGAATACCCTTTAACTACTGAGCAAGATGTCAAAAAGCCATACTACCATGGATCTCTTCACAGCCTCTCAAACCATTCAAAATGTCTGGCTGTGTTATACTACCAGGATGTTTCAATTATGATTTATGTTGTTCTACCAACTGTCTTCTTTCCTCTCATTTGGTTTTAATCACTTAATGGCTCTCTAGATATAAAGTTTTAAAAATATGTAACTTTGACAGCAACAGATAAATTAGATTAAAGGAAATGCCTCTGATAGGTGAAACATTCTCTAAGGAGAATGCCAAAGAATTTTTATACCCTTACTGGTACTAGGAGGACTGTTGTTGCTGTAATATTGCATGGTATTATATTGCACTTAGTTATGTAGTAAAGCGGATTTGATTGATGATTACTCATTTCTATTATAAATGTTTTGTTGCAAAATACATTCGTTGATTCCCAGTAAGCTGTTTTCAATAGCAAGTCGATTAAATTGGGTGTGTTCTCCATAATACCTACAAGATTCACATTATACTTGACTATACCAAATTGTACCAGTGAATATGTGGATCATGACAGTGAAGTGAATGAGTTAGATTCTGTTAACACAGACAAATTTTACTTGTATGTAAGACAACCGACTGCTGTGGAATTATTCTTTATTGAAATTATGCAAAAAGCCAGTTGTAATGCTATAGACCAGTTTGATCCAAATCCCATCCTCCATTTGTAAAACTGAAGAGCAAGATGAGTCCAGTTGTACTGCGTAATTTCTTATGTCTATTTCCCTACCATTACACAACCAAGAAACTAACAGATTCATATCACCAAATATATTCTGTCTTGCTAACTTTAGGGGAGCAGCAATAAATTCACTTATTCCACTGTAACTCTTTTGTGAGCAACAGGTAGTAGGAGCTGCATCTAGCTTACACTGTCTCCTTAACTTACATTCTACTGGGATAGGGACTAGATCACCATGCCTCTTTCCTGGTTGTTTATATTTTTCTTCTGGATGAAAATTATGCAGTGTAACATGTTGGTATGGAGTTCACATCCTGATATGGAGAAAGGTATAGACAAAAAAGCATCTACCTCCCCTAACAGATGCTCTCGGTTCCCTATTACAGACATTGCCAAAGCATCACAAAGCCTTGTTTTGAGGAAATGTATCGATAAATCTACAAAAGTCAAAACAAGATCCTAAGTAAGCCAAGTCATTAATTATATTTAGAATTCAGGGTGGTTGTCCCCAAAACAGATATTGACAAGAGCAAGGATTCCAGGACAGATCAGAACATTAGAGGCAGAAAATTTCTGAACAGGATGGTGTGACCTTATAGTTCAGCTTATGTATCCTTTTGCAGGAAACAGATGTTGAATTTTCAGATAAATAGGGATGGAAGAGAAATAAGATGGCCTAGTTTTTAAATTCAGGTTAGGCACTTGATAGATAGAAAATCTTCTCAGATAGCAAAATTAAGTCAGGGGAATTACATCCATTTACACTGTCTCAGGGCTTGGCCTCTATGGCTTCTTTGTTGTTTTTTTTCTTAATTTCTCTCACTCTAGTAAGGTATGTAACTGAGCTACAACTGCAACATTTACATAAATCATGGCTGGAAATTTGAGTTTTCAAAACTGTTTTCTGTTTCCAAGCCTTTAAGAAGTCATCCAGCTAATGATCTGCTCAAAGTGCTATATGGAATACTTCATTAATTGTAAAAACTAAACTGAAATCCAGGAAATTATCAGTTCTACCTACTCAGGATGGAAAAAAAAAACATATTTGCTTATATTTTGGATATATTTTTTTCTACTTTTATCTATTTTAAGTTCTCTGGGACACTGATGCCTTTCTGTAAGCATATATCATGCCTGTGTTCAGCTAATTACTTTCATAAACTGTAACAGTTTAGTTTGTTCTTCCCTCAAGGGCTAAAATCAACTTAAGTTTTGGGACTCCCATTTTTTCACCAGCAATTATCTGAAAAGTCAGATCCTCCACAGACTAAAACAGGGTTTCTATTTAAAAATAAAGTAACCTTTGCAAAAAAAAATGAGAAGTAGGCTATAACTTTATGGCTTTCATCTTAGAATGCACATTATTTTCCAAAGAAGGTGGGAAGTGTTAGTGTTTCTATTTTTCAGTCATAAGAAATTTATAAGTTTCTGGAAAATCTTCCCTTCTATTCACTGCTCTTTGGCATCCAGCTCAGTTTTAAAGTGTTGGTCCTTGCTCCACTTGGGAAACAAGAGGATTCACAGGAATGAAAATAAGATTGACTGACATGGATGTGGGGAATATTTATCGTTCCAAATCAAACAACAGTAAAAATATGTTCCCTCCTCAATGCAAGAACTTATCACAGATTTTTTTGCAATATTTTTGACCAAGCATGCTAAACTTGTGTCAGTAACTCTGTATGTCGGCATTTAGAGGTACTCCTGCTACCACTGATTTGATAGGAAAGCATGTAAGTATATTAGAGTTACTCTGGACTTTGAAATATTGATCTTTCCTCCTAGTGAATCATTGACAGGAAAAAGGGACCTCTCACTGCCCCCTTTCAGACCCTTAATTTCTACCACATATCTGTAGAAACTTGATTCACGTAAGAATTGCATGAGTACTTCAAAAGCCCATCTTTAGCCTGGATTGTCTATGCTGTTACAAAGCTGTGATATTTCACAGCTGTCAGCTAAAAAGAGCCACTCTTCGTTTGTTAGCAGTAGCTGAAATGTCAATATTGAATCTGTGGCTCTCATTGAACACCTAGTCCCAGACTGTCATTTTTCAGAGTCCAGCATACTTCATGGAGCCCCATAGCCTCAGCTGGATAACAGGAGGGCAGCATGCAGGTGTCCTTTCCAGGAAAGAGGGGTCAGACAAATTCTTGTTCAGCCTTTTGATGGTTTCACTGTCACATTTCCACTCCTTACACATTTCATCTACCAAATCAAGGATGATGACTGGCACCATCCACTTCTGATTTCCCACTAACTGTCTGTTGCCTAGATTTTTTGTTATGGCTTTGTGCTTGTGCTTCATGCCCTTTTCCCTTCTCCCCCATTTAAAACCCTCCACTGGCTTTATTTAAGCTCTCCCTAAGCTTACAAGTTTGGTGAGATTTCCTGAACAAAATATACTCAGAAACAAGCTGGTTTTCCAGGTGGGTTTTCCCAAGCTCTCACAGCTCTCATTAGAATAAAGTTTTTACAGTTACATCTGTGCAAACACTGAAAACAAATATAGTGTAATGGCACGGAGCTGAAAGAAGTTAAGTGCACCTCTCCACCTGCCAAGGCCCAGATGTGGGAAAGAACAAGGCACAAAGACCCCAAATATTGGGACACAGAACAATTATTGCTACAGAAGGCTTCCGTACTACATTAGCTTAATTTCTTGAAGCACAGTATTTTCTGAAATGATTGTTTTCCCATTCATGCTGCAAGCAGTTTTGCAGCACTAAGCGTGAGGTAAGATTTACAATGTCGCTACAACCAGAAGGGAGCAAAATGTTTGTCTGCAATGAAGAATGCCCATCGTTAAGGGAGGCTATAAAGAGAGATGTTTGTGTCTATTACCAGAGCTAGATAGGTAAGGCATGCAACTTACAGCAGGACTTACTGCCTTATAGAGATTTGATGAGTATTAAGAGAGTGCAAGAAAAGTCTGATTTCTGAAATTTCTGATTCCCTAACTTCCCTTTAACCCCAAATTGAGGGCAGTAACACATTGAATCTTTTTCCCTTCAGAAATCCTCTTATTTCTTCTTACCAAGTAATGCTATGTAGCATACAAAGGCAGTGCTCTTTCTTAAAGCTGTTTCTTAAACAGATAAATCCGCTGTTAGGGCCAGATACTTGCATTTACCAAACAGGCACAAACTGACATTAACTAGTGATGGTGAAAGCCTGGAAAGCTTCTGAGATGTAGTGGACTCAGTACATCTTGTCATGCTGGATCAGCCCACAGCTCTGCTGTATCTAGTATCTGATCTTTAATAATAAATACGACACTGCTAGTACAACACTCTCTCAAATACACTTTCTGCCATTTTGTGCAGTCACATGGACTTGTAGGGTCTTACAGACTTCATGGGTTGGACGTGCCAGCTACATCTTTCCCTTTAAATATTACCAACATCTGTAATAATTGGAATGAATGGAAAAGTGCAAATGAAAACATAAAAATGCCTTGTATTTACATTCTGACAGCACAGACACTCCACACCTGACAAATTTGGATTGGTAATAAAGTCAGCTACCCTTGGATTTCTTCAGGGAAAGCTTTGTTTGGGTTTTTTTGGTTGGTTTTTTTTTTCCAAATATTTACTATAATTCAATTGTAATCAAGGGGAAATTATCTACTGGTCTAGAAAGAGTGAAATCCTATGCTTAATAGAAATTATTTAAAAGCCTAGATTCATCTTTCTTTTGTCAGCTTATGGCAGTTGGAAGAATTGGAAAAGAAGCGTGTTTAGATTTCAAGTGTAAGGATTTGCTTTCTGTCATGTCGCATCAGTCTTGGTATCTTTTTAAGAAGAGGTATTTATCAACCTGTAATGCAAGTTTCAATCATCTCTGTCAGTGCAAGATAGTGGAAACTGGTGAAATATGAACAGAAGTGTGGGGGAAATATAGAAAAGACCTTCACATAGTTGCTGGTGTATTCAAGTTACTTTACTCTTCAATTTGCCCAGATAGCTGATTTACTATAGTATTTTTTGTCTATGTTCCTAACCTCACCTGTGAAGCTTTTGCACTTTTCATGTGACTAAATTTTCATATCTGATCAATAGTGTTGCTATTTATCAGCCAGAGATTAATAGTCACACAGACTTGACTAATAAGGACCATACTCCTCAAATAACTGACAAGAAAGGGTACTCAGGGAACAGAATGATACTAAATGTGCACTAAATGGTGGCCCTGCATTAGTAGGCAATGTAGTAGGTAGGTAATGTGCAATCAGGCCAGCGCTCTCCGCTTGTATTTCACTCAGAAGTTATCCATCTCTATTTGAAAAAGCAGAATTTTTTAGAGTTGAGAAATGGCTTGTATGTTTCAAAGCTTGTAGCTTTCTCAATGACTTCAGCTGTTGTGATGGTATGTATTTTCTCTGCCTGCAATCCGAGACTTACGCATGGCCTTAAATCTAATGGGTACTGATCAGCAGTAATTCTATCACTTGTTTTGATGACAACTTCAGAGGCTGTTGATCCTACCACTGCAGAAAGACTCAAGACTAATGATAGTTTATTTGTCTGCACCTTCTCTGGAAGACTTGAGACTAAGTCCTCCTCTCAGTCCTGATACTGGACACGGGAATACCTGCTGTCAGCTAAATGGGCCTGTAAAGATGCTGTTTAGCTGCTGAAAACATTCTGTTTGAGTTTTGTTGCCTACTGTTTCCCTGAATCCAGTTTTCCTGAACATTAGTATATAAAAAGTTTGGTACTTGTCAGCATAGGTATAAGGGGAGTGTGATCTCAAAAAATTTGGATGCCTGCAGTGATGGACTGCTATATCTGAGGTTGTTTCCTTTGGTTTCTTTGGTGGTCAGCAGAGAGAAGGAGAATTTTTTTGATCTCTTTCAAATATCTGCTTTATAGAATAATAATAGAATAATAGAAATTTTTAGGTTGAAAAGACCTGGAAAATCATCAAGTCCCACCATTCACCCAGCACTGCCAAGGCTACCACTAAACCATGTCCCCAAGTACCACATCCACATGTCTTTTAGATACCTCCAAGTATGGTGACTTCACTGCTTCCCTGGACTGACTCTTATAATGCTTGACAACTGTTTTGGTAAAGAACTTGTTCCTAGGCTGTTTCTTCTTGTTCTGTCACCTGTTACTTGTTATGATGGGAAAGATCGCCTTGAAAGAGTGTCTCTCTACTGCTAATAGGAGTCAAGGAAAATAACTGATACATTGAGTCTCCTCTGTGAACACCTTTATGTAGTTTAATAAATCCCACCCACCCAGAGTGTGCTGCCACTTTTTCTGAGTTGTAAAATTTCATTAACAAAAACTGTTGAAGGAGAACATACAGTACTTGAAAAGTCTGTTCCTTTACCTCTAGCTCACTGGTCTGAATGAAGGCTGAGAGTGCTCATCGACTAACAGCTGCTCAGTGAACTCTGTGACATGGGTCTTCAGATTTTGGATTTCCAAAATCCTAAAAATAACCTTCTTCTTGCCATCCACCTGCTCCATTGCCACTGCTTGCACACATGGATTGTTTGCTTGGGCATGTTAAATGTAGGGAGTTTTGTTCCTCCTTGAAAACAAGTTCTTTAGGAATTATTATGCTAAATGAAAGAATAAAGGGAAGAATACAGACTTACCTGATCTTGTCAGCAAGCACTATTGTCTAGAGCTAGTACCAACCAGCACAGTACCAGAGAGGATATCAGAAGACAGGGACTCCCCTAACTACAGATTTGCACTCAAACTGTCTGTTGCCTTGGTGTCATTTTCCAATGCCAAGTAAGAACTTTGTCCTAGTTTTGAAAACAATTCATAGTTTAATCCCCAGTTGCATCAAATTTGCATTATGAATTCTGCTGACAGCTAAGCTCTTCAGGGGCAACACTAATCACAAATCTAAGAGCAAAGCTGGGGACGCAGTGCTCTCTGCTCAGGGCATCTGGTTAAGGAACAACAGTCCAGAGGAAAACAGCTTTAGAAAATGTTGCAAAAGCTATGAGATATCCTTTCATCTCCGTAATTTACAATGCATAATTTGCAATACACACCTTTTCCTCTCTTCATCTCAAAATCTTATCTGAAGAAACCATACCACAACAGTTTTGGCCTTAAATATACTGGAGATTCCCTGAATCCCTCTGTGCACTTTACTATTGCAAATGCCTTCATTTAGTGCCAGGACTTCTGGCAGCAGTATAAAACCCTGAGATGTACAGAATAAATATTGTTGCGCTTCCCAGGACTATTGAGAGGCCACGTGGTGCAATTGCACAACAACCTGTTAGGTTGAAGCACAGGTGAACAAAGATAGAGGCAAATGCCAGACAAGTTGGTCAGGACTTTTTCTTTCCTTATGCTAAGGAACATGCAAGCCTCTCGTGCTTCAGGTTATTTGGGGAAGACAGTACTCTCATTGCCTATTGAAGAGATTTACATTATCCTGTGCTCTGTTTTCAGGGGAGGTTACTATGTGCTTGGCAAGGCTAAAAGCCGGTAAAAGAATTAAAAATTCAACTTTCCTTAAAACATTCATGCAAAAATCTGTACCTACCTAGTTGAATGCCTAAATTACTTTGCCTTTCTAAGGATTATGTAACAATATGGTTTCCATATTCAAGGACATTACCTGAAAATGTTGGTTACCTAGAGCCCACCACACAAAAGCATTAATATATTTCTTGGTGTAACTGGGAAACAGTTGGTATAACTGGGAAACAAAGCCGGAAAGAGTTATTCAGTCAAGTGATACTAGAAAAGTTAGAAAATGCTTGTGGTATCATTTTGAAATGCTCTGAGTACCAGTGTTTGCAATGTAATGACAATGGCATTAAATCCTGGGTACATGTTCATACCACTCTCACACAGATACCCCAGAGACCCCATGAGGGTTCAAGAGCTGTTCTCTGTAGGCAGTGAGACTTCACAGGTACTCAGAATTAGATGGGGTTTGTTGTCTCAAGACTGCATCTGATTACTAAGGAGTAGAAAGAAGTCTCTTAAACCCCCCATTATTGGTGTTGTGCCATTCATCAAAAGGTTCTTACCTCTTTTGTAAGCACAGAGGCAGACAAGCAGTGGACATGAAGTTTGTAACAGCTGTAACAGTAGGTCCCACAGAGCAAAGATAAGAAGGAGGAGGTGGCTGGTGAAAGAAACTCCAGAAATCTCTGTAATAAAAATGTTTCCAACCATAACCTTAAAATAATAACTATGCTGTTCATCAGGCATTCCAGCCAATAGCTCATGCTCTGTCCCATTGCATCATACACTTGCATCCCACTGGTAATGACTTGTTCTTTGAATTGCAATTAACCTATTTAAGATCAATTAAGAAACAGATATTGAATAGGCTGGCAGTATTACAGCTCAGTACTCACAGAAGATGACAATGATGTTTTAATTAAATATGGGAGCAAAAGGTCTCAAACTGAAGCTTACAGCTAACTAAGCAGCAGTCATTTGGTTACTGAACAGGCAAGGAGCTTTATGGTCTCCTTCCACATGGTTCAGCCTCCATAGCTCTCAAGTTTGCTTAAGGCTAAATAGCTTTCCTAATCTATTATTGCACAGAAGAAGTCCCTCCCGCCCCCATTTTCCAGATCACAGTTTGGTATGTTTTAACAAACTATGATAATCCCTTGGTTTTTGCAGGGCAAGAGTATGCCTGATAAAGTGATCTCATTTAGGCAAATTAACTCTGTTAGTTACATGAAAGATTGAACACTGTTATCTTATGCTGGTATGTGCGAAGTCTCATAAGTGCAAAATACACATCAAGGGCCAATTTCATATGAAAAGCTCCTGATAGTATAAAAGCTGGTTAATATTTCTGAATTATTAAGTCTGACAGCATAATCATGCTTTTTTGTTGTTTAGGCTGTTGATACCAGATGTTTAATGCACAGTAAAATGTGACAATGTAATAGGAAACATTTTAAGGAAGAGCAATTTTGGAAAATGAAGAAACTACTTGGGCTAATTTAAAGCATAAAAACAGATGCTGGAATGTGGAGCTGCTTTAGTTTCAAATAAATTGGAAGCCTTCCCTTAGAAACCTATAGATACTCACCACCATTTGCTTTTCTCTCCTGGATGTAGACCTACATCCAGATCTAAGGTGTGGCCAGTTTAGGCTGGGAAGTCAGGTCAAAGTGTCAAGTCATCCATCACATTACATTCAACACTGTGCCTTGGCTATGGTCACTGCAAATGTGAAGGAGGGATCACTCTCACTGCCCTAGGGTCGATTGTTCTGCCTCTGCTAATTATTTAGCAGGATGACCACAGGAATGAATTAAAAACTTGACTGCAATGCTCTTCCTGGTGTACTACTGGATTCAAGAAAGTTTTCTAGGTGTTTCAGGGACATCAGTTTTACATTTGGATGTGTTACCAAGCTGGTTATAAAAGTTGGCTGAATTTAGACCATGGATGCTTTTGTTAGCTCTTATAAATTGAGACTATTAAAAACTACTGCACAATGGAATAAAAAAATCAAAAACTATCTGTGGTTATATATTTCTTCTAAATCTATATTTGATAAAATATAAGTATAGTCAGCTGGTTGCACATTAAATACAAGCTTCATATGGAAGCAAGAGACAATAATGAATACTGATCAGTATTATGGGACTGCTGAGTCTAACGACATAATCACACTTCTCTTCTTGCTGCTTCTTTTGGCACTAGATGCTTAAAGCACAGTAAAATGGAACCTTAATGTTCTCTGTAATTAATGGGTGAAAGTACAGAAGTATATACAGGCCAGTTGTGTTTCAATTAAGATGTTGTCATATAATGTATGAGAGAAAACAGATGTTCCTTTAAACAATTTTCACTTGGTGTGCCTGGAATTACCCTTGAGAAAAGAGATGTTGTGGGAATTTTCCATGACAAAAAGCAGTGAATTTCATACTTAAGAAATAGCTGTTATACAGAAATGATACACAGCTGGAAACTTTGTCACAGCAAAAACCATTCCAGTTTGATTATATGTCTCTTTGCGTGTTGCCAGAAGTCCAGTTTTCAGGCAAGAGAGCTCACAGAGCTAAACTAAAGGAGAAAGTTTATCTACAGGGGAAGATTAAGTCTCTCCTGATCTCTGGCTATTTAATGTGTTGACTTGCATTGGTTTTTTTTTTCTTTTTGAAAGTCACTGCTCCTCATTGCCCTAAGAAAACTCTGTCAGATCCTCTTTGACACCCATCTACCACAACTGGCATTTCAGCTTTCTTCAGTGGCTCTGATTTGCAGAGACCAGCTGCTGAGAGCTTTCTAATAAAAGTTTTTTTGAAGATGTCACAATTCAACCACCCCAAAGAAAGCTCTCAGATAGGCCTTAGTTCAAACGGGTTTTGAGTCATTAACTTAGTGGCATAGTGAATTACATCTCCAAAGCATATTGCAGTTATTTTTTTTTTAGCACAACACCCTTCGCAAATGAAGAAATTATTTTCAACCCATGAAAGAACGTGGCAGAAATGGAAAAACAGTGAAAAGCTACACAGGTAGAAGCCAGGCTGAGGGCTCAAACTTTCCATCAAATTCTTGCAGCTTTGCTGTTTATCTCATATCATCTGAAGGGCAATAACTACCTGTGAATACACGTTTAGTTCACGGCAAAGGAAAGGTTAATTAGCCTACCTCAGTTCATGGTGGAAAAGGTGCAGTGGCTTAGATTGTGCACAGTAACATTCCTCAGCACTGGTCTTCAAAACCTATGCTTAGGCCTCTTAACTATGATTTGAAAAATTCCTAAATCTAATCAATGTATTTGCTTTGATTTTCTAAACTGTGAGAAATCTTCCATTGGGGCTGTCCTCTGGTCACTGTTTTCCCCAAACTTCAAAAACATATGACCAAAGGCTGCTGCCATGTGTACCAGATCTATAAGGTAGGACAGTAGGAAGATACTGAACTTTAGTTGCTCAGCACTGTTTTCCAGAATAAAACAAAGATTCAGGATCAGATCCTGGATCTAAGATTGTCCCATTATCTCATTTCAAATAAATAAGCTTCCCTAATCTTTCATTGCACAATCTGCTACTATTTCTTTTTAAACAGATGTGTAGTAGAAACAGATGGTTTATCTAACAACCAACTGAGAAAACCAGTCTCCTGCACACAGTAAATAAATAGATGAAATGTTAGATTTAGAATTGCTTCTTTCAGATATATCAGCCAGAAAATACTGGCCTACCAAATGTCTCTTAGATGTCTACCCAATGTCTCTTCTTAGTAATTCACATACTCCTGGAAAACAGGGCAACTCCTCTATTTCCAGAAAACATGAATGAAACACATAAGCTATCTCCAGTCCATACATCATTAGTTTACCTTATAGAAATACAACTGAAAAAAAAACCCTTGGATTTGGGAAGCTTTGGTGCAAAACTGCACTAATGGGCTACTTGCAATCACGGATTCGAGCAGAAAGTACAAATAGCATCAGCACCAGAATCAAGAGATCACTCCTCAAAATCCTACTGACTCACCAAGAGATTGCAAGAGTCTTCCATGCTTCCAGTCACTCAGCACAGTCTTGCCAAGCTTCTGAGAATTGTAGTAATACACTTGGGAAATTTTCTTCTCTGGAGGGGGAAAAACTTAAAAGAAGAATCTACTTCTGTACGGTTTTGTGGCTTTGACATTTGCTTCCCTCATCTTTAGTAATCCTGGATTGGTAGAATGTCTGAAACATCATTCCACTGTGCCTCCATTTGGCCAACATTAAAAATGAACATCTGTCAAAAGTAACTTACTATTTAATGAGGAATCAGTACTCCAAGAGAAAAAAAAATAATCTTTTTTACAATACAGACTTATTTCTCCTGGCAGTCTGGTCACTGGGTATTGCTCTCATTAAGTCGTATGACTTCCAAAGTATCAACAAATTATATGAGATGCCCAAAACGGAGTAACTATTTCAGTGTTGAGGATTGCTGGGAATAACTCACACAGGGCTACTGTATTAAGGAAAACTCTTAAAAAGCAGGAATTTTTTTCAGCATGCTTCTGTCACTTTTTAAGAAAAAAAAACAAAACAAAACAAAACAAAAAAACCTTTATAGTGCACAATAAGCTCCGTGCAAATCAATGGGTTATGATAGAACGCCCCTCAGAAGGAGGGAACATGAAGAATACCCTGAAACCAAAGCCATGATGTTTCCTTTGCTGGGAGAAGCACATCAATATAACAGAAGTGTTCTCTGCAGCTTCCTTAACCCCAGCTGTACTTTTCAAGGATACAGATGACTGTGATTATAGGGCTGGCTCTACAGAGCACTGTGTTCATTCCCCAAAAGGTCTACTGCTTGAGGACTTGATGTCAAGATAACTTACCTTGCTTTGCTTGCTATGCCCTGGGAGACTGAAAGAACTCCTGCTCTCAAGAGATTTCATAAGAGATGCATTTTTTTAAAGCCTGTTTAAAGTCAGGTATTTTTGTCTCTTTCCCTGCAAGAGGACTGTTCCTGACAGTACTTATTTATTCCCAGAAGGTTGAGGTCAATACGCCTACTGTATTGATTATACGGGCAGATCCTCATGTCAGTTAGGTTGGAGTAATCACTCCGGATTTAAACCAGCGCAATGAAACTCAGAATGTAACCTACAGTTTTGTTACATGGAAGCTAGTCTTTTCATATTTGCTCAGGGAGACACATCTGGGGGAACATGAGGGTTCTTCAGTGTCTTCCTATCTTGAGCACTGCACACATGCTCTGCTTTTTGGTTGTTTTATTGTTCTGTTCATAAAGACACAGTCACAAACAACTGTGGAAAAAACTATTCCCAGAAATCAGGAGATAGATTAAATTTCCACAGCTTCCATCGATTTTAAAGCCTTAAAAATTAGCACGCCTGAGGATCAGGCATGTTAAGGAGACTGTAGGCAGTATTTGTTTAGAAATGGATAGCTAAAACACTAATCACTCAAATTCAATTTTCTTTAACAGAGCCTAAATTTAATAATTAATTTCCCTCCCTCAGAAAAACAAACAAAGATGTTTGTATGTCAAATATGAAACTGAGGTAAGAAGAAATTTTTGTGTGTCAAACTTAACGTCAGGAGGAGGAAACCACACTATAGGAATGTAACAGCAGTTATATCAGGTGTGAAAAGGTTGTTGTTAAAGAGCAAGTTTTGACTACATTGTTCCAGAACAAATGATGAGACAACAAAACAAAGAATTAAATAAGACATGTAGGAGCAAGGGGTGCAGAAAAACAACAGAAATTGAGATGAAAAACCTGTGTGGGAATTTTTTGGTGAGTAGAGCTGGCAATCAGCCAGGTTGGGACTCACAGCTGTATTAAGACACCTTAAATTTAGGGTTCTTTTGTAGGTAGGTGTTCACATCTGCTTTAGGTGTTCACATCTGTTCAACTCCTCTTGGTGCTCACTGGAGAGCTACGATATGTGGAGCCAGAGCTAATGATGGTAATGCCTGTCCATTTGAAGGGAACTGTCTCCATTGACCATAAAGTGTATTTAACCTACCTTATCTGTAGACACCTACATATTCATCTTTATACACTAAAACACATCTAAGTATCC
This sequence comes from Forpus xanthops, assembly GCA_032466535.1. Lineage (NCBI taxonomy): Eukaryota > Metazoa > Chordata > Aves > Psittaciformes > Psittacidae > Forpus > Forpus xanthops. The sequence continues at coordinate 73,263 of JASSUY010034221.1, forward strand.
TGATCTTGGACATAATAATCTGTTGAAATGGCAGGTAATGATGCAACAGGAGGCAAGCTAAGAGCCTGGCAGTGGAAGCCAGGCAAAACATGACATTAATTAGAGAAAGGTAGTGGATGGGGAAAGTGGCTGTAACCTTGAAACTGGCTGGAAGCATGTAAGAACCATGTCTCCTTTTCTTCCTTCACACCCTTACAGTGAATAAATTGAGAGAATAGTCATATGAGTTGTTCTGTGCTAAGGAAACAGAAAGTGATAACAAAATATTTATTTAATGTGGTTTTAATTTACAGATATATTCTAGTTCATATATATTGACAAGTCAACCCTTAGAAATATTTGTGGTTACATATTAGAACACCCCCTCACCCAAAATCTAATATTATTAATATAGAACAAAAATATAAGCGTGGTATGACTTTCAATTATTAGTGCTACTCCTATTTGTTATTTCTCCTTTGCAGCAGTGCCTGAGAGAATGAGGGAATGGTATACATTCAGAGGTTGATGATAAACAGGATAGTCCTCAAGGTTCTTCATTAGTGAAGAATACATCACATTTCCAGATAGTACTTTTACTGAATATGCTAGGCCATCTGCTCATGAGGCTTTTGGTTTCATTTCAGACACAACTGGCTTCAGCCCATCTCTAGCAGTCAATAAAAAGAAAGTTTCTAAAAAAATAATTACCATCCCAAAACACAAATCACTTTTTGCAAATGTTATGATAAAGTTTTCAAGCAATGCAAAGTGGGCTACCATATGTGCAAACCTCTGTGGGCCCATAAGAATCATAGAATAGTTAGGGTTGGAAAGGATCATCTAGTTCCAACTCCCCTGCCAGGGGCAGGGACACCTCCCACTAAACCATGTCACCCAAGGCTCTATCCAACCCGGACTTGAACACTGCCAGAGATGGAGCATTCACAACTTCCCTGGGAAACTCATTCCAGTGCCTCACCACCCTTACAGTAAAGAAGGGATACATTCCCATTGTAGTTCTCTGAGGCCATGTACATTTTCACTTTAATATGTCAGTATTAAAACCTATAGTAATTCCCTTTCTTTGTTAGCCACTACTGAAAAAAAATATTTTTGTTCCATTTAAATACCCAGGTTTAACAGTTGGGTTTTTTTTTTCAAAGCAGGCTTAGAATAATCATAAGAAGTCAGCAAAAAGGGCAAATATTTCATGTTGGTTGAAAGGAATTTGTGGACATTTTCTAATGAGGACTCTCACTTGCAACAGGACTATCATCAACTCAAGAACAGGTCAGGTGTGACTTCTTGCAGCCAACTGCTGAAAATCTCCAAGGGTGGACTAAACCCTGATTTCTCTGGATAACCTCTACCACTGCTGCAGCACTGTTCTGGTGACAAATTGTTCCCTAACGACCAGCCTGCACATCCCAAACCACAGCAGGAGTTTACTGTTTGCTTCCAACAAAACAGTATAATACATATGGACAGCAAGGACTATAAGAATGATTCAAATATTAGATAAACTTGATCAACAAAAATCAGGTGGAACAGAATGTCTGTACATTGGCACAAAAGGTTAAAACTTCTGCCTGCAGCACTTTATTAATAATTAATAATATTATAATAAATATGTTATTAATAATCTTGTGCCCACAAGCATTTCTGTCCTGCAAGCACTATCAGAAGGGATCATCAGAGGAAATCAACTATTTGCTTTAATCTAGTGTTAGTTACTGCCATGCATCAGAAAGACAGGCTGACTGAGACAGTGGAGATGTTGGGGACCCTGCTTGTCAAATGAAGGACAGCAAGGATCTGCTGGATCTGTTCCTGCCTTGTTTTAAAAGGTAGGTTTCCCACATGCTTTGGCAGATTAAACATTTACTATTTTATAAGCTTACACCAAAAGATTGACATAGGTGATTTAAAAACCCCTTATAGTACTCTGTACATAATTAAAAATAGCATTTGCCTTTCATCAGTGGCCTCCTGACAGTGGAAGAGCAGGTGTTTTGTTGACATTTTAAGATTGGGAAGGTCTTTCAATTTTAAATTCTCTCTTATTGCAATATCCTGCTGACTGCCAAGTTGCAGCACTGGGAGCCTTTCAGCAAGGGAGGACCATACTGCAGGCTGGGCTTTGAAAGACACTTGACATGTTCTGATTGTTTGGGTTACTCTGGAATCTAGTGTCATGTTTTGTTGAACTTCTATTACTCCTCAGTCAAAATAAGCTATGTTGCTGTTTATAGATGTAGAATGTCAACTAAATAGTGGACTTCTTGGCTGACGCTGAAGAACTGAGGATCCTGACTCTTTGGATCAAACTGAATGACTGAATGGTTGAAGCACCTTCTCATGGCTGACATGGCTCCTTCTGTGCAGTGCTGTCTGCTATGATGTGTGATAAGTCTTGCATTGCAGTTGCCTATGTGGCTGCCATTTTATTAATGCACAGCAGACTTCAGCCTTGAGGGTTACTGGTCTGGTGCCTTTCAAAAGCATGATCCTTAGAACTTTTTAAATGGACCAGACCCAAAGATTTAAGGTGAAGCTGAGGCACCCAGCCCCCAGGTTGGAGAAGCTCTGTGCTAAGACGTAGGAGCCAGGATGCGAGTGCACTTTGGACTCACATTCGCAAAGCTATATTATGAAACCTTTCAAGATGAAGGCTAAGTGTTAAGTGTTTAGCAGAATCAGACATTTCTAGGATCATCAACACTTTAAGCAAAATTCTTTGTTTTCATACCTGCAATAGCAAACACTAAATGGGCAGTGAATGAGTGAGAGGTACTTCTGGGTGTAATTTCAGAGTGCCTTTTCTCCACATCATTCCAGAAGACATGCCAATAAATCACCATGCAAAACACTTTCATTTACTGTCAGCTGAAACTATTTTTAAAACAAAAGTGAATGGAAACATTTGAATTTTATGTAGTAGTTTGTCACTAATATCTTTCCCTGTGTTTTCATTTGTACCGGAGAAAATACTTCACTAATATTTGACTTTGTAAACTTTTAAGGACAAGATTTTAAGATTAAGAAAATACACTTAACAAGTACAGCACATATTTTACTGCTTTCAAAGTTGTTGAGACAGGAACTTTTAAGCATATCAATTTTATTGTAATAGGTAATAGAACAATATGCCATCTCCCAGCAGATGAATAATTAGACTATTACACTTTTCTGCTTCATGAAGATTTCCTCTGACTTTGGTAGGAGTTCTAAATGTAAAACACTTATAGGCTGAAGTATTTGGTATTGTTTTCAGAGCTGATATAGTATCTGTTTCAAGCGCGAAATTTCCAGCAGATGCTCCTCACTGTCACTGAACTTAGTAATGTCTCAGTTTGAGTTCAGTGAGACTATTCAGGATTTTAAAGCTAATAATGTGCTTAAGTGAGATAATGGATGAAGATCAACTTTTTTCTAAAACATGTATATAATGAAAAATATAACTTAAAGTTTTATAGAAGGAAATGATTGCTAGGAATACTTAACCAAGCAACCTGATATGAAGAGATTCTTTAAGGAAAGTAATTTTTGCTCTCCTCCAAAATCCAAGCACTGGGTTAGAATTCTAAATGCAAAGAGAAGTAAACTTTAATTTTGAGAGAAGCTCAAGAAGCACAATATTTATCAGGAATTTGGTACTACTAATTAGGTTTTTCTTATACTGTTTTAGAAGTTACTTCTAATTCACCTAGGAAAAAAAAAATGCATGGAAGCCAGGGATAATTCCATTACAGTATCACAGATATGTAATTAGGTGTAACAGAAATGAATACAAAATCCAACAGAAAATGATCATTATGCTTTCAACCAGTCTATACCATTTAATATAAAATTGTGTCTGAGGCAATAGAGAATTCTTTGAGTTATCACAAAAAAGCAATAGGAAAGACTTGTCTTTCAATTAAATGGGACCTTTTCCAAAATAGGGAAGGAAATATGATAATTTATATTCTGAATATATACAAGTTTGAAATTTACAGGGGCCTGTGAAATACATATATTACCATTTACTGCTTGTGAATATAATACAAAAGCATAATGGATGTTGGGATGACACATCTCTGAAGCCGGTGCAACCAGTTACTAACCTTCATAGGTTCTCCTCCTACAAATGTAGGAGCAGTGATGCTTACATCTGGAGTAAATGGAAGGAAATGAAGCCACAGCCCAAAACCACAGCTCACCCAGAAACTGAAACTGGGGAAAAGCTGGCTGGAGAGTATAGTCAGGTGGAAATACCTGTGTGTTTCTGGAGGCAGAAGCCACCTGTAATCTGCAAAAGAGAAACAGAAGTCTCAATCAGAGAGCAAAAGCAGGAAGCAGTGGACCTGGCAGAAGCAAAAAAGTAATAGCTAGAGAAAGGCTTGGAAATGTGAACAAAGGAAACATCCCTTTTTCTGAACTGGAAATCAAGCTTTTGCTCTCTGTAAAGAAACAAGGTAGCATCAAGGACATGTCTTACCCCACTCACCACCACTTTTTCCTTCTGTAAGGAAAAAATCACACGATTGTAAGTGCTTTTCAAGGTAAACAATTATTTTCCTTTTTATTAAAAATTTCTTTTTTTTGGTTTAGTAGTTTTTTAATGTGTCCTCACTTGCTTAAATCTGTGGTAGCCGTTTGTTTGATTGGCGCTTGTGAACTCCACCATGGCCTACTTTTGCATGCTCATGTGTGATACGGCCAGGTCACTCTGCTGCTTTAGTTAAACCACTGACATCTGCATCTGATAATAGATTATTTTGGCTCCTCCAGAACTATGAAGCTCCCCAAACTATGAAGCAATCATTTGAATTGAAATACAGAGGACAAGTCCACAGGTTCAAATACATTCCCGCACAGGCACAACACTACACCTTTTTCAGGTTTTCATCAGGCCTTGACTGTTAAGCCAGAAGTACGTTTTTAGAGAATAGTTTTAAAGCCAAAACACTTTTCAAAGACAAAGCTTTCCAAGTGGAGCCATTTTTAACTGATTTTAGAAAGTCTGCATTATCAAAGCAAAAGACATATAGCAATAACCAGTGAGACCTGTATAACTGCAGCTCACAGCTCTGATAGAAACTGAATGGAACCAAGTAGTTCCCTTTCTTCATTTGTAACACTCCTTTTCCCTAGTAATCAAACATTGTCTTGGCTGTGCTTACAGACATAAAGCAGAATAACTTTCAAGTTTTCCTTCCATCACTTCAATGGCATAATCAGCTCAAAATCCACTGCTTAATTTCAGTTACAGAATGAGTTTCCACACACAAATGAACCAGTGAAAAGTGTTTCTGAATGGCTCTAAATACCCAAGAGGGTATAAATGTCTCCATCTACTGCTGCCTTCCCTTCATCAGCTACATACTGAGATGACCCATAGACTGCACTACATGCTGATGCATGGAGGATTTTAAGAGGTTATGTGTTCAGCATGTAGGTGACCAAAATGTTGTGCTGCTTACACCATTTCACAGGTGTGTATATGATAAGGAATAAATCCTAATCCAATTCAGTATTTCCACTCAGGAATTACAACATGTTCTCTCCCATTTTTAAGGTCCAGTGTTTGAATTCATAGGGCTGAATCTACTTCTGTATTCCTCTTTCTATTCTTACATCTTAGTGACATCAGTTATGCCTGTGGAGATGACACCGAGGAAGAATCCTGTCCCTTCTCATACACTGCCCACTTTTTGGAGGCTAACCTCAGTACATGTTTAAAGGAGAGCTCCGGTGCCTTCCAATAGCATGATAAAGTGAGTATGTCCTCAGTTTCAACTTAGCCTGTGACAAACCTGGAAGGTAAACGTGGGCATAAGCTGTCTGCACACACATTTCCCACTTTCCCTTTCACAGGATCTATGCTTGTGCCACTCTTTAGAGAGATATTAAGGCAAAGTAACTTGTGAGGTCTGATTTTAGAGCTGATTGAACTTAATCTTTATCCACCTACAGAAGATTTAATGGAGAAAATCTATTTAGGACAGAGTCAAGTACAGACTCTACCTCACAGCCCACCAATTCCTTTAATTAAAACTCCTCCCGTAGGTGTGCCCCAGCGAGGCACACCTTTAGTAATCACAATAGCTTTACTGGCCAACTTCAGGCTTTGACAGATTTGCAGCACAAGATTAAAATCAGCTGACTGACAAAATGATGAGCCACTAGCATCTGCCACAGCCTTGTCATGAAGTCTCTGGAGTGAGAATGTACATGCCCCAGTGAATGAGCTGAGTGTTACTCACCAAATCATAGAATCATAGAATAGCTAGGATTGGAAAGGACCTTAAGATCATCTAGTTCCAATCCCCCTGCCAGGGGCAGGGACACCTCCCACTAAAACATGCCAACCAAGACTATGTC